>JAQGBY010006850.1:0-12521 GCA_034698785.1 Mycogona germanica | reverse complement strand
TACCAGGTCGCCTCCTGGGGGGCTTTGAGCGGTTAAATCAAGCGGTATACCCCTTAACAAATAATAATAAAAAAATACCTATACATGCTAGCAAAAATTAAACAATTCTCTGTTTTACAAACTTATCACATAATCTGATTTCACAGTGAAAACTGAAATTTTACATTTTATTTTGTTATACATTATTGAAATATTTCTTAAATGCAAAGACCAAAGACTAACTTTGCAAATAATTCAATAAAAATGGAAGCCCGGGACAGGCCGGACGAAAAGAGACGAAAATAAGTTGATGAAAACTCTTCTCTTAAAATGAAAAAATTAAACTAGAAAACCGTGGGAACTGACACTACAAATGAGACGATGACTATTCACATTTAATAAATTTACCACATCCACATCTCCCGTGGAAAATTGATATTTATAATTACACAAGGTAGACAGCACCGGTTTCAAGCAACACCACTTTGCGATCATCATCAGTCAAAATGAAATTTGAAAATAAAAACTAGAGAACATCGGAACTTTTGCCACATTTCGTCAACTCTTGTTCATCTTTTTTCGTCCGGCCTGTCCCGGGCACGACCCCCATTTTTATTGACTATAATTCAGACGTTCTTCTTCCTATTACATTTGCAAATAATGTTTTTAATTATCAATTATTTTAATGATTTGTGATAGGAAAAATATGTATATGTTTTTGTTGGTTGGTTGGTTTAACTTTTATTGGTTCATTATTCATTTATATTCCTGGTTGACAATGCATTATTCAAACAGAAATATTATCGAGAAAGATTTTTAAAACGTCTGGGTGATAATTCGGTGCTGTCCCGAATCCACCATTTCTGATAGATATTATCTTTAATTATTCATTTTATTTCATTGATTTCATTGATATTTCCTTTTTAGAATTTGAAGAATAAGAATTAGAACGTGCTACTTAAAATGTAAGGACAATTTCAAGACTTCTTTCTTTCTAATCTAAAATGGATCAACAAGAAAAGTCAAAGCTGGATGTGGAAGAGACTACACAAATATCGTTAAATTCTGATGTTATTAACGAATCTTATAATTATGATAGTGATGATGAAAGAGAGCGAAATACTGAATTATTTTTAGCTATTCGCAACGGTGACTTACAAAAGGTGGAGAACTTACTAAATGGAGGATTAAAATTTCATATTATTGACAAGAATAATAAAGAGAACACCCCTCTTCATTATGCAGTAGAAAAAGGTAATTTAAACATTGTGAATTATCTTTTAAGGCAAGGATCAAGCATTAATGCACTGAATATAAATAATGATACACCCTTGCATCTTGCAGTCAAGAAGAACAATAAAGACATTGTCAGTAGCATTTTGAAAGAGGAGGTCAACGTTTTGAAAAGCATTGACACTAAAAATTTCGAAAATAAAACCCCAATTGAACTTGCCTTCTCTCTGAAATTTGAAAATATTGTTCAGTTGTTGCAGAGACCTTGCGCAGGCCAGGAAAGTTTTGGTGACCACAAATGTCCAATTGAGCAATCATCACCACCTAACCCACTGGTTCTCCCAAGCTGTGAGCATCTAACAGATTTCCAATTGGCTAAGCCAATTGACTCTAATATAAAAAATGTTTCAAGTTGTAGGAAACAAGGAAGTGGCATGAGTCAATCAGAAAGAAGGAAAGGGGGTAAAAATGTCAGCAATAGAAATACTTGTCGTGAAGAAGGTGCTGAAAGTGGGCACCTTTATGAATTAAAATTACTTATGTTATTTTTTAAGAGAGGACATTTTCATAAGTTTTCTTTCAATTTAGGCACACAAGTTGCTGCAGGTAGAAAATTTGATGATGTGGTGTTTGAATATCTTGACCAAGGGAAATATTTTTATCGCTTTTTACAAGCTAAGCATGTAATGGATGAGTCTAAATTAATTACCTCTGATATTTTGGTTTCTGAAAAGCACAATAAAAATTATACTGACCCACTTGTCAATTATTTCAGTTTACAACAATATTTTATTTCATATTGCTGCATACAACAAGATTTCGATAATAACAGTTCGAAATTCAGAGAAGGAGAAATTAAAGACATTATCATATTCACAAATGTAAATTTAGATGTTGATGAATTACGATCTAGAAATATTATTGCAGAAAAGGTGATTGGACACGATGCTCTTTTAAATATCGAGTCACTTGAAAAACCAGCCTCGCAATATAAGCTCCGAGTTTTGAAAAATGACGAGTTGTTTGTAATATTGAAAAAGACATCTGATCTAATTAGACTTGCAGAAGAATTGGCAATACATGTTTTCGATGAAAATAAGAAAACAAGAACTATTAGAACCAACGAGGTACCAATTTTCTCAAAATACCATATTGCGTTAACAAAACATGTAATTGACATTTATTCTGAAAAAGGGAAAAGGAAGGGGAAAATCAAAGAGTGTTTTATTACTGGTAGTTTGAGCAATGATAGATTACCTGATTCAGTAATGAACTTTCGTAAAGAATTTTTAAATGCAGGATTAAGACTGATCAAGCTATTAGATGATCAAGAAACTGAATTCTGGGAAAAGGTACGTCTTCAAGAAGTAACCTTCACAAAAAAATTCGGTGAATTTGGTGCAGGAGATAGTGTACAAGAGTTACCAAATGATTGTGTTACAGACGAGAGTATTTTTAATTTTTTTGACCATTTCCTATTTGCGGTAAATCAACCAAATGCAGAGCAGCTTGGTAATCTCATAGAAAATATTGAACTAAAGCATTCATTTAATCTAGTCAATACTAGTTTCATAGCATCAAGCCTTGAAAATAATATTGAAAAGTGGATAGAAAAGTATAAGGATGATAGTGGTTGGATTGCTAGTGCACACAGCCAGTCGTTTTTCAATGATGCCAAGAAAATGATTGCCTCGTCACAGGTGGGGGGTATGACTTTAGCTTATATTTCTAAAATATGTGATAGTGGAATTCAATTTAAAAATGTAAATGTTGATTTGAAGAAATTTATAAACACAAAAAATGATTTTAAAATATTTCACATGACAACAAGAAACACCTTACTGAGTTCGGCTAAAGTTTATTTTACCCTAAAAGACAACACTCGATATGAAGCCGATGACAGTTATATCTTTATGGATATAGACAGTATATTAAATCAACAAGTTCAAATTAACATATTGGAGGCTTTTGACTCTGTGAAATGTAATCTTTTTATTATTGAGTGCAAAAGACTGTATGTGGAAAACAGTATCAATGAGTTGTTTTCGAAATTATCAGAAGTATTGTTCAAGCAAGACAAGTGTGACAAGAAGATTATCCTCATTACAAAAAAGAGCCAAGCAGTAGCCGATCAATTTAAAACTGATTCTAGATACTTGAAGATTAAGGATGTATTAAGTTTTAGTGACTTGACAGCCGAGTCGAAGAAAATAATTCTCGAGAAACAACTAATATTCCAGAACAATAGCATAAGTTTGGGCGAATTAATAAGCGGGGATGATGAAAGCCTGATAGATTCAGAAACTCTAATCAAGCTAGCAAGTGGAGAAGAAATAAACTTGGGTCAAGTATTGCAGAAGTCAAACGGTTACAATAAAAATTATTATATTGATAGAATGTTTTGTCATTTCACAGCAATCAAGCTTGATGTTTTTAAAGACAAGGGAATAATAGATGTATTCCTTCTAAGTGGTACCAGCAAAGCAGCAGTTTGTCGATTGGGACTTCAAGGGGACAAAATATGTATGTTCAGTGATTATAAACGGAATAAGTTTGATTTTAGATATATGATTTTAGATGATGATCAAGCAGAAGAACAATTTGACCAAGTATGTGATCAGTATTCAAATCAGGAGATTAGCATTCATTGGTTAAAAAATATTTGTGATAAGTTGGTTTGGTATAAAACATGGGGTACAGTTTCAAGATTACATGAATATTTAGACTTGGATTCTTGTTCGGAGTCTTATTCGGAAGACATCATACTATTACCAAACAACCATCACAAGGTTGTGATCATTTCAGACACTGCTGGAATGGGGAAGAGCACTGTATTGCAAGTTTTGACTGATAATTTTAAGAAACGTTTTCCATACAAGTGGATTGTTAGACTTGATTTAGGTGATTACACGGATGAGTTTGACAAGGAAATGAAAACTCCTACTTTCAATCATCAAAATGTTAGCGAGACAATAAACTTTATCTCTCATAAACTATTAAATCTGAAAACTAATTTTGAAAAAAACTTATTTAGGAAATGTTTTTATCAAAATAATAAAATATTGGTCATGTTTGATGGCTTTGATGAAATTTGTCCACGCTATGAAGCACTGATGCTTGATTTAGTGCATGCACTTAAAGAAACAGCATTAAACAGGCTAGTTATTACAACCCGACCTCATATGAAAAATACACTGGAAAATAAATTAGGAGTTTTGTCATTTACATTGAAGCCATTTTCTAAAGAAGATCAAATCAAGTTTTTAATCAAGTTTTGGCAAATTCACTTAGATGTTAAAGAAAGAGCAAGTGGTTTAGAAAAACCAGAAATATTAAACAACAAATTGCAAGTATTTAGCCAAGCAATATTAAAGTTAATTTCCATGTCTATTACGGACAAGGAACAACAGTTTACAGGTTGTCCATTGCAGACTAGAATGCTGGCAGAAGTTTACATAGAAGAGGTTGAATGGTTTTCTAGATCTCATAAGAAATTGCCAGAATTACTTGAAAAAATAGATCTTTTGGACTTATATGAGCGATTTATTGATAAAAAGTATGAGATATATTGCATAGAAAAAAAGAAAGCAAATACTACAAATCTTGCTGCACAAGTAGACAGTGAACATTCGATGATCCAGTTTTATAAGAATCATCAACACTCTGCATTGTATTCAATATTTATGAAGGACAGAGAAGGAATAGCACTCTTTTCCAAAAAAGGGGAAAAAATTAATTCTTTTGTAAAAAAAGTTGCAAATGGTGATGAAAGAACTGGATTTATCGATCAAATAATTGAAGGTAAACCACACTTTATACACAAAACATTTGCTGAATATTTTGCAGCAAATTATCTAGTAAATAAGTTAGCAGATGAGATGCAAAATATAGAGTTGCATAATTTTGTGATAACAAATATTTTGAAGAAAGTTGAATATCAGGTTATTCGATCTTTTCTTGATAGCTGGTTCATAAGAAAAGAAAGGGAATTTGGGCTTGAGGAAATCATGACCCAGTATGGATCACTATTATATGAGCTATGGACATCAAACAGAAAGTCAAGCATCCAAGACAATCAAAGCAATACAATTCTGCACATTGCATCTTTAGAATCCAATACAAATATTTCTATGTTTTTGCTATACAGTCTCAGACAACATGGTGTAATTCTAAATGATCTAATCAATACTGCAAATACTGATGGAGAAACTGTTTTGCATATAGCTGCTTCTTCAGGGCAATTAAAAGTTATACAATGGTTATTAAGCTCTAAACTGAAGTATCTGATAGAAACTAATGTAAATGCTACAGCCAATGATGGGTGTACAGCACTACACAGAGCTGCCAACACTGGCAAATGGATTACTTTTAAATGGCTGGTAGAACATGGACGTGCCAATGTAAATGTTAAAAGCAAAAATGGCTGGTCCATAATGCATGAAGTTGCTTGTCAAGGCCATTTGGGCGTTCTGAAATGGCTGGCCACACATAGTCAGGCTGATATCACTTCAACAACCAATGATGGTTTGACAATTCTTCATACTGCTGCTCACAGTGGTCAATTGAGTGTAATTCATTGGTTGGTGCAAGAAAGGCAAATGAATATCGAAGCAATGGATATAAATAACTGGACAGTGCTACATTGGGCAGCACACTCCAATCAGTTGGGAATTGTGAAATGGCTGGTTGAAGATGGAAAAGCAAATGTTAATGCACAAAACAAAGATGGCAAGACTGTTCTACATGAGGCTTCTTGCAATGGTCATTTGGATGTAGTAAAGTATCTAGTGGAAGCAGGAAAAGCTGACATTCATGCTAGAGACCAGGGCAGCTGGACTGCACTTCACCATGCTGCTTCAAATGGTCAGTTATCGGTTGTACAGTGGCTCATTGAGGATGGTAATGTTAATATTAATGACAAGGACAAGGATCAGTGGACGGTACTGCATAGGACAGCTTATTTTGGTCAATTGGAAACAGTGAAATGGCTGGTGATGCATGGTGCTGATTTAGAGGCAAAGTCGAATACTGGCAGGACAGCTATTTATTATGCTGCCTTTTCTGGAGTATTAAATCTAGTGCAATGGCTTGTAGTAGAAAATTTGGCAGATATATGGGTGAAAGACAATGATGGCAGAACTGTGTTGCACTGTGCGGCTAACTCAGGGTTTATCGAGTTGGTTAAGTGGCTTATAGATCATGATGACACAATTGTTAATACTAAAAACAAAAATGGCTGGACAGCATTGCACGAGGCAGCATACTTTGGTCAGTTGGAGGTTTTGAAATTCCTGGTGGCACATAAAAAAACTGACACTATAGATGTGGCCAATGATGGCATGAACGTGCTGCACATTGCTGCTTTTAATGGTCAGTTAGAGATAGTAAAATGGCTTATCCAGCAAAGGACAATTGACTTAATGGGCACAGACAACAATCATTGGTCAGTTCTGCATTGGGCTGCTTATAATGGCCAACTACCACTAGTACAACTGCTTATAGAACATGGTGCTGATGCTGAGTTGAGAGACAATAATGGAAGAACAGCACTAGGCATTGCTGCTTTTACTTGTAACTGGAAAATAGTGAAATGGTTCTTGGAGGACTTTTGTTTTGACATTGACACCAGGAACAATGATGTTGAAACAATTTTGCACCAAGCTGTTTCTGAGGGTAACATGGATGTTGTGAATTGGCTTGTAATTCATGGAAACGTTGATGTTAATGCTTTAAACAGTATTGGAGAAACACTACTACATGCAGCTGCTGCTAAAGGAGAGCTAGACATTGTACAATGGCTTGTAGAACAGGCAAAAGCAGATTGCCACATTAAAAACAGAAATGGCGAAACTGTTTTACACTTGGCAGCTACCCACTATCACAAACTAGGTAGCAATTGGGATATTGTGAAATGGCTAATAGAAACGAATGTAGCTGATGCTAATGAAGCAGACAACAATGGCTGGTCGGTGTTGCATTGGGCAGCAAGCTCAGGTAAAGTTGACATAGTGCAATGGTTAGTCGAACATGGTGCAGATTTCCTAGCCAGAAACAATCATAATACAGTATTGCATCAAGCAGTAAATGGCAAAAACCAGGAGGCACTACAATTGATTCTAAACAAGATTATAGAAATAGATTCAGACTCTATAGAGTTGCACATAAATGCCACTGATAGTGACGGGAATACCCCATTGATGTGGGCAGCTCAAAATGGAGAAATTGAAGCAGCAAAAATACTTTTGGAATATTGCAGCAATATCAACCTGAAAAATGAGGATGGTATGACAGCGCTTCATTGGGCAGCCAAAAAAGGCAACTCAGAATTTTTGCAGCTGTTAATTGATTACAATGCCGATACTAATATTACTAATAATGCAGGGCACACTCCTTTATTCACAGTACAAGAATTATCAAATCAAGAAGACAGAGATATTATAACCGCACTCCTTTTGAGCGTTGCAGATATGTAATTTATTTCTATATAGTTGAACCTTAACCGTCTATTGTCGTTTGTCGATCATAGATGGTGGTACTGACCGGATCATAGATGAAGACGGCCAACTTATATATAAGGAGCTTTAGGCGGTCAAAAATCCCAATGTCACAAGATGGCGGAAAGTCCCTTTTATTATATAGGATTAAAGTAATATCTAACGAACGCAACAAAAATTAGCACCATTCACTGTAGAAAGTGCTAGATTAATCCCTGTAGGGGCCCCCAAAGCAAATCGTCTCCTAATACGAAGGTTCCATTTGTTGGAATAGTAGCAGGAAAAACAAAAATAGTAGATATGATACCGATGTGATTAATAATCAGATGTAAGGGAATTGCTAGGACTGCAATTAAAGTTTATTGACGATCTCGTTACCGACTTTAATTGCAGTCCTAGCAATTCCCTTACGTAGCTAGCTAGTAGCTAGTAGCGATTAGTAGCAGGAAGTCGAAAATCGCAAAACGATTTTTTAATTTGCGATTTATGTGCTCCTCGTACCTTCCCAAACAGATTTAATTTCTTCATGCTAATTATACCTTTAATGTGGTTAGCCAATTAATTGTAAATTCCGGCACACATCTTTGGCCGGGCTTAATCGCTTGTAAACAATAATTTAAACAGTGTACGCAAGTATTGCCAAAATCAATTGATGATTAAAATGTATTTCAATTTTGTTCGTATTGATTTTTCATTTATATTTTATACTTATGATGTCAAATTGCCATTCATTTTTTAATATATATTTTTGTATGCATGCTCTTTGTGAACATTAGACATTAAATTATCATTAAGTAGAATACATAAAGCTAGATAGTATAGCAGCAATAATCCGAAAGTTACATGAATAATACGACGAAAGGAACGATATCTGTAAGAACCACGATGGAGTGTAGCATGGTCAGCCATCGTGGATCGTACAGATATCGTTCCTTTCGTCGTATTATTCATGAAACTTTCGGATTATTGCTGCTATACTATCTAGCTTTATGTATCTATTTAAAAATATATTCGAATCAGCGTGCTTCTGCACTTTTTTATTAAATTATCATGTTTAATACAATTATTTATCATCACAATTAACAATTATTTGTATTTAAAAATGATATAAACAATCTATATTGTAATTTTTGTTTAACTTTATAATTAATATTACAAGTTACAAGAACACATATTTGAGAGGAGACTATGTATTTATAGACCTGATAACTGCTATGGAATGGCTATTATTTTGATGAATGATATAAATGTTATTAATATATTATTCATTTTTATTTGTATTTCTAAAGCAATAAACATTGTATTTCTGAAGCAATAAACATTGTATTTCTGAAGCAATAAACATTGTATTTCTGAAGCAATAAACATTGAATTTTTGACGCAATAAGCATTGAATTACTGAAGCAATAAACATTGAATTTCTGAAGCAATAAACATTGTATTTCTGAAGCAATAAACATTGTATTTCTGAAGCAATAAACATTGAATTTTTGACGCAATAAGCATTGAATTACTGAAGCAATAAACATTGAATTTCTAAAGCAATAAACATTGTATTTCTAAAGCAATAAACATTGTATTTCTGAAGCGATAAACATTGTATTTCTAAGGCAATATACATTTTATTTCTGAAGCAATAAACATTTTATTTCTAAAGCAATAAACACCCTAGCTAGCTTTCGAAGATTCGGCTGGTCACGGCGCAGCGACCAGCCCCAGATGAAGGACCGATCTCCGATAGCTAGCTGGGGCGATTTGAAATTGTTGTCTCGGATTTTCGGCGCACGACCCGTTGGTTAAACGACGGACTGTGGTTCGGCGGTCCCGGGTTCGATTCCCGGCGCGGGCTCTCGATTATTCGATTCCGGGGTACAGGTGCAAATGTGCCTCTCACATAGTGCCTAAGCACTGAGAGGGGTACAGAATCTTCCTGTTGTGATATACACTTCAGTGAATTAAAAAAAAATGCTGTATCATAACGTGACAATCATCTAATATTTTTTTTAAAGAATTGATGTCTTCACGCGATATATAATATGTTCTCAGTGTGATCCTATATTTATATCATGACCTGTTTTATGCGAGTCAAAAGTATCAAAAAAGTATCAAAAAAGTTTTTAAATACTTCACTTTCGTCACCGGTTTCCCAGTTCGTATCCAGCAGATTCTATATTTATTTTTCAATTATAACATACCCCGGTGTCTTCTAAAATTCTCGTATTAAAAATGAACTCACCTAAAACTTTCGTCTCTACCCAAGAAATTAGAATTAATTTTATTTATTCGACGACGAAAAGTTTTAGGTGACCCAAGAAATTAGAATAAATAAAATTAATTCTAATTTCTTGAGTAGTGACGAAAGTTTTAGGCGAGTTCGAACGAATAGCGGCAGAGGTACTTCAAGGGTTTGATCTAGTTCAATGATTTGGTGTCTTCGGAGTTTTAACTTCGGAGGTGTTCTTTCTCCACGGCTTATTAGCGGTGATTTTTGTCATGTGACGTAATATTCATAAGAAACACGAAAATCTCGAATGACAGGCACTTCAATGCTTATCGCGAAGGTTTGCTATCGTTACGTTAAATACGGGTTTGATGTTGAGAGTTGGGGGTTCAAAAATCGTTGAGCACTTCAAAAGGGATAGGGAATTTGAAAGAGAGGGGTTTTGGTGCATAGCTGGAGTTGAAGGGTGTACAGTGTAATGCTGGCGGGTGGGCCCTGCGGTTAATGGAGAGCTACGGTGTAGGGGTTGGGGGTGGATGGCGTTGCTGAAAAACATGATGTTATTCGTGTTTGTGTCTGTGTTTTTGCGGCGCGAGATATGGTTGTTGCCCGAGTGCAAAAATGCTGTCGGTTGCTGACAAGAGGGGGACGGTTGATGATGGAAATATTTGGGATGCGGGTATATACAGTATATGGAAAAGCTTAAGGGGAAGATTCAGTAATTGGACGTTCCCGGACTAATTACTAATAATGCGCACGCCGTCATGCATGCAAATGACGTCATTGTTGGTGGTCTCTGTGCTTGTGTGTCATCCATCCGTGGTGTGGTTGGTGTCGGGGCCAAACGATTGGGGAGCACTGGGCTTTGGAGAGGGCTTGCTGGTTTCTTTGAATTTTGAAAGACAAAAAAAGTTAATATGTTCCTTTTAATTTAGCTATTTCACTTCAGTTATTTTTGTAATACATTTTTGTACAATAGTTCCACTGTAGCTGGTATGGGGGTCTCGATGGTGTAATGGTTAGCGTGTCGAGCTGTTATTCCCGTGATCGCGGGATCGATTCCCGACCGAGACCTCTGGAATTTTTCGGGCGAGAGAAATTCCTCAACACGCCTTCCTTCGGAATGGAAGTAAATCCGTGAGACCCGTGCCTGTACGATGTCAGGTACACGTTAAAGATCCCTACCTAGGTAGCTTATACTAAGCCTGGGCAAGGCAAAATTACCAGGTCGCCTCCTGGGTGTTTTTTTTTAGGGTGAATACTCTGGTGGACCTCCTTAACAAATATGTCAGACTGTAGATGGTGCTAAATTTGTGAAGTTTACAAGTGCTCATTAGATCTCCTTAATTCATACGATTTTCCAACGTTTCCCACCCTAATATTGACAGCATGTCTGTAACACTGTCAGTTCTTCCAAATCTACAGCTAACAAATCTCGCAGCTCTTCGCTGAACCATTTCAATTTCTCCTACAAGCCCCACATGGTGAGGATCCAAAATGGAACTGTAGTATTCAAGCAGAGTTCGAACTAAGGAAAAGTAGGCCACTGACTTAGCCGTACTTGGACACGTCACCCTTCAACACGTTTTGAATAACGAAAAAGGATTTTGTAATGACGCCTGTGTAGTATATCACTTAAATGGTCAATTGCGTCCAGCAGACCGTTTTTGACCATTTAAGTGACATTTTGGATAAGTCTGAGCCGAGCATTCGCTGCACCAATAGGTGGCGCTATAAAATCGCAGCACGGGAATATGGTTAAGGGGCATCTCGTGAGGCACAATTTGTTCCATCCCCACTTCCATTTCGCAAAATCGCGGGGACAGAAAAGAAATGAGTGAATCGATTGCCGCAATGCAAACGTCAAACCAAGCTGTACAAACAGAGACAAACGGCCGATGCCCCGCAATCTCGTACAGATTTCCATTTTTCCACATATGCATTCTCTGTTTGCCCTGAGCGGGCTTCTTCTAGGCACACACACACAACACGCAGATTGGGAACAGCCTGCCGAACACGTTGATGTTAATTTTCCTCGCAGAGAGATGGGGGCAGGAGGAGATTCTCAGAATCGCCTTTCTGATGTGCTAAGTCAAGCTCACCGACGTTTGGTTAAACCATACAGATAGTTCAGCAGAGCCATGAAAATACGATTATTCTGTTATTCAATGATTACGTGAAACGTAATGAATTATTATGATTATGTTTTAATCGACTGTTGTAAAAAATATCAAATGGCATTTCAATTTTATTTGTCAAATGTAGAAAAAGTTGTCACCACTGTTAGTATTTATTTTTTATGTTTACCTACGCGATAGAAGACTGATGTTAGCAAATTCCATGTGGTCACCATGGACTCGTATCTCATCAAGTTCAGTGCCTCGAACTTGATGGTCATCAATATTTGCATTTAACTAGGTGATTTAAAAAAAAAATTCGTCGAGTTTCCTATTCAAATTCAAGTTCTTTTTTTTCGTCGTTCACCTTTCCAGCAATGTCAATTTCATACAGTGTTATTGTAATGGTTAGCGTGTCGAGCTGTTATTCCCGAGATTGTGGGTTCGATTCCCGACCGAGACCTCTGGAATTTTTCG
>JAQGBY010006849.1:0-12522 GCA_034698785.1 Mycogona germanica | reverse complement strand
TTACAATTACAATATTTACCCACAAGCAGCCCCCAAAAGAGGGGCCTATGGCGGGGGTCGAACGACCAGTTGTATCTAAGATATTTGTTAAGGAGATCAAGAACTAAAAACTGACGTCACAGATGAGACAATCGTTAAAACGTAAAATAGCCAGTAAATTTAACAATTAATATTTCATTTCATTGGTGGTTACTGTAAACCCAGGCAAAGCCGGGCACCCTTCTTGTATCTTATAAATTCAATTTTACTTATAAAATGTTTGTGAAGAAGGTTCACCGGTAATGGTTTCCTGGTAATATTCAATTCTACTGTTCTACATGCAAATGTATGTTCCAGAGTATCTTCAAAGATATCGTTTGATTTAACTGACAGAACACTTCAAGATTAAGACGCAACTTTCGATGAAGACCTCCCGATGTGAGGCTCGAACGCGGCTCAGAGGTTGGGGCTCTCATGAGGAGACGGGACAAGTCAACCCGTGTCTCGCGCATCCACTCCACTCGCATTTGGTGCAATCATGTTTCCATCGATAATTAACTATTTAAACTTCGATGCCGTTGAAAGGCGTTTCGTTATGCATTCTCCAATGCGGTGTTTGTCGAACGGGCGTCACCGACGTTGCCATTCGATGCTGTTGTCGTCGTCGTCGTCGTCGTCGTCGTCGTCGTCGTCACGGCTGACGCGGAGACCGCTCGCTCTCCACCACCCCATCCCCATTCCCCCTCACACGCCCCAGCACCCTCGCCAGTGTGTGTGTGTGTGCGCATTTCTCAACGGACTCGCCACTTTGAACGTCTCATTAACGTGAACAAGTTGAGCATTTGCTGCTCCCCAAAACCGCACTCTCAAAAATGCAAGCATGTACTAGGTCGCTGCCGCCGCCGCCTCTCTCTCCCCGAAAGCGACGCGCCGTGTCCTGACGAACGACGGAGGAAGAAGTCTGTCGGATGAAGCCAATTAGGATTTTGTCGTCACCGGTTGGATGAGATGCCGGCGCTGCTCGAGGAACAGTGCGTTGGTGGCGTCACTAGCGGTAAAAATAGGCAACACCTGATCGACACCGATGAGGTATTTGGATTACAATTACAATATGTACCCACAAGCAGCCCCGGATTACAATTACAATATGTACCCAGAAACAGTCCTGGATGGGGGGTCGAACGACCAGTTGTCTCTGAGATATTTGTTAAGGAGGTCCAGAACTAAAACTAGAACCCCCCAGGAGGCGACCTGGTAATTTTGCCTAGCCCAGGCTTAGTATAAGCTACCTAGGTAGGGATCTTTAACGTTTACCTGACATTGTACAGGCACGGGTCCCACGGTTTTACTTCCATTCCGAAGGAAGGCGCGTTAAGGAATTTCTCTCCCCCGAAAAATTCCGAAGGTGTCGGCAGAAATCGAAACCGCGATCACGGATTTTTAAGCCGAACCATGTCAAGGCAATTAAAATAGGAATGTATTGCCAACAAGTGCGCGAAATTTCATTCGATTCGAATAACGTTTTCCAATTTTAATTGTAAACTTAAGAAAAGACTCATTTTTTAGCCCACAGCGCTTAACTACAAATATGTGGAACAATCTGCAGCTAAAATTTTATTATACTTAGTTAAGCAGTTCGTAAGTAAACGCCAAGGCGGGCAGCTTAAAGAATTTATTTAAAAAAGCTAACTAGCTTTCAGGTTTATATTAATTACTGTATGAGCATGGGATAAAATTCGGGGGCACCTGTACGTGTATTTTCAATGGCGCTCAAAACATGCAATACACGCGTGCAATGCGGAAAAGCCCATCTCCATGAAAGTAGAGCTAGAAGGTCGCGAATGCTGCTTGTGACAATTAAATACAGAACTCTCTGTAGGACAAGATAAAAATTCTCTGATAAAGTAACAAATCAATTTAACCATTTTGGTCGTAAATAAAATTTATCAAACACGTGTCTGGAATTTATAATATACTGTCACAAGATGTGCTCACATCTTCAGTCGGAATTTTATGAAAGCGTTTTCAGTGTTGGTGTGATCGTATGCATGTTTGTGGGCTCAGGCACAGTTCGATAAAGATTATTTTTTGTGGCGACAGATTTATTGGGCATAAAATATTGGCAGGGATTTAATGAATGGTTGTAATAAAATGGAAGAAGAGAAAGAAAAAAATACATCCAGCGAGTGTGAATGCCTACAACATGGATGCGTAAGAAATTGGATCCGCAACGAAGGAAAGATGAATACACGTACTTCCTTTCCAGTGGACGTTTTATGGAACCGATTTTTTTATTGCGCTGAATTTTTCATGTTTATTTTTATTAGGCTAATTCGGGCGTTCTTAATCGTGGCGCATGCGCAAAGAGCGATGTTCCATGAGACACATCCATGGACACAAATTCTCGGCAATAGCACCAGCGTCGCCTACGCCAAAACCATCAGGGCAATTCGAATTAAAAATATCTGTCCTCGTAGGAGCCTAAAGGTCGACTATAATTGCAGAATTAAAAAGGAAAATGCGACGTTTTCAATTAGGTTGACGGACCGAAATAAATTCCGACATATAATCCGACTCATAATATATGTCATGGAATCTCCAGAAATCGCCCGGCAGTCCCTATGACGACAGCAAGAGATTTTCAAATATTTTGCGTTTTGTTGTGTAGATACGTAATGACATCTTAGTTAAAGTTACGTCATGTTTGTTTGAAAAACTAAAAAGTGTTTAGTGAGTTCGGAATGTAAAATAATGGATGATAAATACAAATGTTTAAAAATAAAAATCAGGATCTTGGCCAGAAAAATGCCATTAGAGGCAATGGTGTGTGTGACTTATGATTGCTATTGAGCGGAAAAATAGCGCCAGGGCCATTGTCATCGTCAGGGCCATTTCTGAAAAGAAGAGACATGTCCGTCCTGATGATATCTTAAGAAATAGTCAAAATCGAGGCCTGCAATAAACTGCGCAATCCTAGAAATATTCAAAATTAATGGCGTTGCGTTGTGTCGTTGATGAGTTTTTGATGTGACAGGGAAACAAATACAAACTTTAAGAATTATATTCAATAGTGCAGTATACTTGTAAATGCTTGCTGTTTTTTTTAAACAACACAATTGGATTAAAACTTATACTACATGTGTTTTATGCGCAGCAATTATGTCTAACTTCACATTGATATAGTATTAAAATGAAACTGTTATCAAATCGTGGCTTCGTAAAATGCTATTCGGTCACAATACTCGTGTCAAACCACCAAACATTCCAGCAGGAAAAAGCGGATTGAACGGCACTAACGGCGACACTTGCAATTATGGCGATATGAGCACCAACTAGTGATCATGCGCTGCGCACATTCAGATTACAAAGCACGTCTAAAAAACCACAAGGTATTTCCAATCACATATCGTTGTATATACCTCGCACACCAATCGTACCGAAATGGGATTTTCGAAGTCACAATTCCCAGCAAAATATATACACACGTACAGAGAGTGTGCAGGATAATTGCGACCGCGGCCACGCTTCACGCACGTATTGGAAAACCCGAGTTTCCACCTAATTAAATTTCTTGTTGCGTGACCGCAGCTACGCAGTGTTATTAGCCCAGATTCGGTAGGGAGAAAATTAGCCTACAGCCACCGCGTTGTTGTCGGTATTAAAATCCCGTTTCGTCCGTTCCCAGCGTTTCGCCGACACAAAAACAGCACAGACGAAAAAACAACACGCGAATAAAAATCGATCGGATCGATTTTTCATTATGGCTTTTGGCTAGGTGTTGGCCGCGCGACAGAACTCGAGGTGCAATCATTCGAGTCAGATCTATTGTCTAGCTAATATTCAGTAAATGTGTGCATGGTGGCGCGCACACGGAACAAGGTGACCTCACCTGGTATTGCGCATAATGCAGCTATAGTATAAGTACGTATATTGTGAAATGTTGTAGCATGTTTTGCAGATGGAATTCGCATACCTGGCTTTGAACACCTTGCAAATCCAGCTGGAATTTCTGAATATTTAATAAACAAAAGCGTAAATAAAATCAATTTTCAAATATAGGAGAACCAATACGGGGACAGAAACCGTGGAAAGTCGACGACGAGTTGGTGAGACTTCATAAATGCCATCGACTATTCACTCGACTATTATGCTCTTGCTAATTGTCAATTAAAAAAGTTTAAAGTCGATTAACAAAATACACATATGTATATATAATTCTAAATTTGATTTATCGGTGCCGTGCGATAAGACTTGTCGTAGCCCAGTTGGTTTAGCGACTGACTGTGGCTCGGCGGTCCCGGGTTCGATTCCCGGCGCGGGCTTTGGCTCGGGGTACTGGTGAAAATGTGTCTCTCTGTTGTGACCCGTCACTTCAGTGAATTAAAAAAAATATCATGGGTGTTATGTTCCACGATATCGCGAAACACGCTACTTATTATTTTTCGTACACCTCTTCAGGCATAGTCAACTGTCAACGATTAAGTTCATCCTGACGTTCTGACAAAAATCCTTCTCAAACAAAATGATTATTACAGTTTTTGTTTAAAGGCATTTTTTTGGTTGAGAATTTCATGCACGGAGACGATTTTTCCAATGAGAAATCGATGCATCGATATCAACTTGAGCGAGATCGTCCCAAGCTTAAAAAAAAAATTATTAAAAAGATCTCGCTGTGTGTGCGACATGAAGTAGCAATTAAAAAATATACCACATTTCCCCATTTTATGGTTCAAAGCCAAGCCAAGCAATTTCTTTAGTATAAATATATATATTTTTTTTTATTGTAATCGAACATAGCGCAGACAATAAAATAACCATAAATCAAAAATAGAATAACATAGAAGAATGCACTATGCGCAGTATTGGGGGCCCCTGGGGCTAATAGCACTATATGGTCCCCCATCGGATAATTTTGATTATCCGATGGGGCAGTTACCTTATAATGAATTTGAAATACAAAATATTATCGAGTTTATTATCAGCTATCAGCCAATACTCGTATTTAAGACAATTTACGTTGCAAACGTATTAAAACACTAATATACGTGTAGTTGCCGCATAATGGCGAGCAAATTGATTTCCCCATTATGCTTGCAGATAACTGGAGAAGCGAGCCAGTTTTCTTTAGGCGAACGAAGGGAAAATATCAGAAGGATTTTAATTAGAACTTATGAAACAATTTTATATTGCCGATGCTGGTGGAATGTCGACAAATGTATTTATGTCGTACTTAGTTCGATAATTTCGACTTTTAAGATCATCGTTATATGTCTTAATTATCTCATAAAGTCTTTTTAGAACCGCGGCCGGATATCAGACGTTTTCATTTTCAGTGTTAAGGTTTTCGATGCCCAATGGGCCCACTATGTCTGCTGGTTCTAGAGGAAGGTAGTATTTTTAAAATTTAACGTTGAATATGAGAGAAGAGGCCGTTTGGGTTCAGCAGACATAAAACGTTGAAGAACAAAACTCCTTCAAATGAGTTGAAGCACGAGTTGGAAATAACCGTTTATTAACACTTTTTTTTCAAAAAAAAAAAAAAAAGAAGCAGTTGGCTTAATTGGGGCGCAGCGACGAAGACACGTTGAACATCGCAACATCTTAATGAACAGCGGATGAATTCGGCGCACGCGGTGCGCCAAAAGGCAACATCTGGGGTGCGGCTATTATTTCTGAATCATGGCTTCTGGTTCACCGAGCTTCCCCCCATCCCCCTTCCTCTCTCACTTGTTCACGAGCGCGTCGCACCACAACTCAAAAGGTAACTGCCGGCGCTTGCAACTGCACTACATATTACCACCATGGGTAATGCATCATGGCGATAATCTCAAAAAACGAAATTCTCACCAGTTGTGGTGGCTGTGGTGGTGCCATCGTTAAAAATGCGCGAAATGGCATCACGTGTTGCATTGATTTTTTAGAATGTTTTTCACAACTGGAGTATTCAGTCTCTAGTTGTAAAAAAATAGATGTCTTAATGGGACCGTCACTAAACGAGTTATACAAGCAAACCGAGAAAAACTGGATTTTCGGTGGACTGCTAGTACTTTTGAAGAGGATTTTTTTGTTGTCCAATCAACTGTAGTCAACCGCACTACAGGCGTTACGTCCCCTCATGGTGCTTAGGCACTATGCGAGGGGAACGACCAGTTCCCCGGGATCGAAATATTCGAGAGTCCGCGCCGGGAATCGAACCCGGGACCGCCGAGCCACAGTCGACTATACTGATTCAGTAGTGCATCGTGAACAGAGTGACCGACCGGAACAGATTTATTTACCGCTGACAACATTAATTTGGTAGAATACTCTGTAGTTTGTGTTAAACCAGGAAGATAGACCACAATCACATTTCTCACAACGAAAAAAATCATCGAATATCATTGATCGGTTCACCGAACAATGAAACTGGACTTGAGCTTGTGTTAAAGCGAAAGGAAAAAGTTTCGAACATAAAATGACACAACTTAATTGTAAAAAAATCTATCTAAAAATTAGAATAATATTTTAGAAGATTAGATATGTAAAGTGATTAGATGTGTAATTGCGTAGTCCTATAGCGGTAATCAGGATGTGTTTGAAAAAGATGTCTTTATTGCGATCATATTTTGCGTATGATTCTAAAACCAATTTTAACGTTCATCGGAAATACCAGCTACGATTAATCTCGTTGGATTCTACCATATCCGTAGATTTATTATTTTTTTTTACCACTGGCGTGCTCATTTTTACAGAGCTGTTTAAGCATGGCCTACTTTGTTTTTGATAACGATGCATCCTGTCCATGAGTTATGTGAATAATTAACTTGCGTATCGAAATTATCATTTAAACAAAATATAAAAAATATCTTTTCCACGCTATTGCCTACACAATATGAGCCGCTACTACTATACGTACTATCATTAATGATGGCAGTATAAAGTACAAAATATATTATCACTTTGCTGATTATAAAAAGTACTTATTTTTCCTCTTCATGCGCTAGTTACGCATGAAATAATGAGATACTAATTTGGTGAATGCGTTATCGGAATTGTAAATTTGACATGCTATTCTCAACGAGAGATACAGTTTAAAGTGAAGAGAAAAATTATTTCCAAACATTAACATTGGATGCCACACCAATTCCAATTCGGCATCTGAAAATGTATAATAAATGAATATGAAAAATATGAAAATACTGAGAGAAAACAGTCATTGCATGCAAGAGTAGCTTTACATTTCTCTACCTTTGCACACAACATGGCATTCAATCTAGCTGTAGCGGCCTTGCTATCTATATTCACCACTCAGTTGCCCTTTCCCTGGCTCGAACCACGAACTACTCTTGCCAAAAATATATATGTAACAATTGATAAAATTGTGCAAATACCTGTACCTACGTGCAAAAACGTTCTCATTCTCTTGAGTCCTCTCTCATAGAGAAGACACAAGTTGTGAGAGTTCCAAAGTACCGGTAGCTTTTTGTCGATTTAGGAGTGTATTAGTTATTAAATTCAATTGTTGGGAATGTGAATTTGTATTTCATGCAATCGCAGCCAAAGAGACATGTCGTTTGTGTCTCATTCATTTTGATATTTTGTTCATTGATGCGGTGGGTCCCAGGAGGGTGTGACCGTTGCATGCAAACACCCGATGCAGTTGGATAACATAACGTCTTCAAATGCAATAGTCCACGTAACTGGGACGCCCGACGTGTTCCCTTATAGGATTACCAAATTTGCGAGTAAGCCTAAATTTACGAGCAATATCCTGCCGGAAAATCAGAATCGAGGTGGTCGGCGTTGCGATAACGGCGCCGTCGTGCTGTGTCCAATTAATGAGCCACTTGCAGGACAATATGTTTAAGTGCTGGCTTGAAGCGATCCGGATTTTGCGCCAGGAAGGAACACGGCGATTCCGTTCACAAATTGTCCTAAATGCGCCTCGTCTGCTCGCCTCAAAGTGCTCAAGCTTGCGATGCTAGCGTGGCGCTAGCATAATCAAGTAACCACCAAAGGCTTGAACAGTCCGAAGATGTTGGCGCCACCTGACGGGTGTCCCACGTTGGATGTTCCAAAATCTTTCTGAATCTTCCACTTCCTCCACCATGCAAATGTAACCCCCAAAAAATTCGAAAATTTAATTGAATACACCAACACAATATTAGTAACAACTTTTCACTGAGCAGGTAGGAGTTCTAAATTAAAAAGCGGTCTCAATTTTAATAGCGCTTTTTAATTTATAACTCCATTTACAGTGAAGTGTTAATAAGATTTCAATCCGCGAAGATCAAAGACCACTTCCCATTCTACTTCAATCAGAATGTTGGGTTAAATTTAATTTTACAAATACATTTTTATCATGCTTTTGATACATGTTTGTAAGTTTTAGAGTTTGGTCGAGAACTACTTGTTTAACTTGGTTAAATTATATAATAAAAAATAAATTAATCGTACGACTCGTCGTGGCGCAGTTGGTTTAGCGACTGACTGTGGCTCGGCGGTCCCGGGTTCGATTCCCGGCGAGGGCTCTCGGGGTAGTGGTCGTTCCCCTCGCACAGTGCCTAAGCACCATGAGGGGACATAACGCCTGTAGTGCAGTTGACTACAGTTGAATTAAAAAAAAAAAATCTCAATTTCTAACAGTTATCAATTAACTAACTTATTATCTACAGAGTATAATAGTTAACCACGGTCAGACGCTGTAAGTGCCCCCGCGCAACGAACGACGTTTTCGTAAATTGGAGCTTCTTTCATATAATAAACGGTGTCTGCTTCTTAATAATAGAGTTGTGTGGCATGAGGTGATTTACACCGGCTTGGTCGCTGAGTTATAGATGGACAAAAATCCCCATTTAGGTCGTTGCGCCTTCATGTATACATGTGCCGTGAGAGCGAATTTCATCGAGTGTAGGTGGCAAACATCTAACGAGAAGAATCCTGCGTCCGGAACCGAACTCCGGAACTGTCGTATTTCTAGAAAGCACGGTACATCACCATTCGGTTTAATAGGAGCAGTATTTAAATTTGTCTCTTGTGACAAGTTAAACAGAATTGGCTTAAAACTTTGTTGATTGCAACACGATGACGCCCCTCCGTACGCGTTTTGTAAAAAGCGAAAGTCCGAATATAATTTGTCTTCAAGTCATGTTTTATGAAAGGGTTAAGAGAGATTAACAAAGGACTTAATCTGGAAAAAATGATAACAGAAGTGATCGGATTTGGTATATGGTCTTCAGAGGATTGGAACCAGACTTTCCTTGCGCACCGTAGAAGAAGATCTAGGACGCGAGGAAAGGAGAAAAAACCCAAATAGCTGGCCGGGTCCAACGACCTTTTGAATTGGGCTTTTCCTTATGGGAATACGGAGTGCATGGCCCTTTTCAGCCTCTTAGTACCTATTCGTAACTTACCGCATTTCCCGGATTTTCATGTCAAAATTTCATCCAATCATGTACGGCGAGTAAAAGAATCAGAAAGAGTTTAAATTTCTCAATGCATGTTTTAGAGATAAATTGTACTGTGTTTAAATATTACTAAGGTTCTCCTCAAACGTGAATGGAGCTTCTAAAGAAGCTGTAGTCCGGATCACCGAGGCTCTTACACGAACAAATTAGCATCGATTTAAGCTCCATAATAAGCGGAAATTCTGTTGCCGTTTCATCTCAGTCATTATCTCATCTCAGTCATCATCTTAGGCAAACGTTATGATCAATTTGGATGTTGAGGTCATTTCGAACGAACTTTCTGATACGTTAAAAAGTATTTAAGCGGTAATATTAAAAATTAGAATAATTCTGGTAAGAGCGTTGAATGGTTGTTTGGATAATCGACAGGAATAGAAATGTTTCATGTATCAGTTGCTTTTCTGGAACTTTTCTTTTTCTGGATTCCGGCGCTTTTCAATAAAAAATTGACCAAAGGCGTTCAGAACGATTAATGATTTTTTTTAGATCGCATTAAAAAAAAGAGCTCCGTTGTATCTGTGGTAACGGTTTGCCAAGACATGATGATTGGCAATTTGCTTTTATAACGACAACGAGCAAAATGTGCCAAATTTAATGTTAGACGGATCGATACTTGGCAGATCTCTTATGGAAACTTCGTTAGACCATAAAAAGAAATGTGGACATTTATGCAGTGATCGTCTCCTAGTGAGGGGCAGCAGTCAAGCTACAGTTAACCACATTCAGAGAAGGCTGACTATTTACGTACGCGTCCGTCTGAATAAGTGAATATAATGTTTGCTTACATCATTAGGAATTAACTTTGATTCGAACAATAGGTTCGCTTGATGTTAGAATATCAAAGTTAAACGATCACTGATCTTTTGAAATAATTTGTTCGTCATGTTATCGTCGCTTTGAAAAGAGATTTCAGGATGGCTGATGGTGTCACAAATTTTGTGGTCACCCTGTACGGATGGATCTGCGGTCGCAACTGCGCACATGGCCTCATCCTGTAGTATCCAGCCCCAGATATATGGTTTGGATTTTGTGCGGCGCATAAAAATTGCACGAACCAATCTCTATGGCGTGATCAAAATCATGCGTGGACCTCGATAGGCTTTCGATGTATGCGCGACTCTACATGACAAAGTGTATTATTACTATAGTAGAAGAAAGAAGAAAAAAAAATATATTGATAGTCTCTACGGAATCATTGAGGCTCGTGTGCTGGCAGAGACAACGCACCACGTACTCGATCTACTCTGCCCGAATTCATATAATAACCTCCTGAGATCCCATCCAGAACAAAATAGAACGATCGGTATTGCGGTGGTTATCCACAAACAAAGTCTGGTGGTGTTTCTCTCCATTCCATCTGTGGGTTTTATGGAGGCGTCAGATGTGTCCCTGGCAAATGGAAGTGAGCTTCAGGAGAGGCAGAATAAAAATAGGCTAGATGGGGACATCAAAACAACGCATTTCAGTCCGGGATTCCAAGCTCTATCATTTGAAGCTTACGCTGAGCCCACTTTTGATGTGATGAAGCGAGGGTGGTCTGACGAAGATATTCTATACCACAAGTGCCCTTTATGCAAAGTACGGTCAATTTGTTTTTGCCGCCGGCTGAAGGCAAAGTAGATCCGCCCGCGTAGGAGGAGAAAAAAACATCAGTAAAGGCCGCAAAATTGATGCCAAAAACCCGACGTTATATTCGACAGAAAATTTTGTATTTCATAGCCAAATCTCTTTCAGCATTTAAAGCGTGTGGACTGCACCGTGCGCCTGAGACCTCCAAACCTAAACCGAACACTTTCCACAGATTAAAATTTTTATATTCCAAGAATTTTGTATTCGGCAGAGAGAGAGGCAGATGGGGGGGGGGATTTTCTACTCACCCGAGATCAACTGAGTTCATAGCTAAGTGCTGCGAGCAATGCGACTTTTCCATAGCGATTCTCCATTCGGCCGAAAAGACTGGCAAGTGCCAGGATCTAGGGTTTACGGTTTAATGGGGTCAGGGAAGGCTATATATATGGTTTAAGGCGGAAACAGTAATGCGACAACTTAAATTGAAGGCGCAAAGAAAACATCATTCACGATACAATGCAAAGTGGATAAATGTATAGTTTGAAAAACCCAAACCTTTTTTAACAGGTAACTATAACATGACCATGTGGGAAATTGTTAAATTATGTCAGGTGTCTTACCATTGCTGTTTCACTGTGAAATTGTTTACAAAATACGTGACACCATATCGGGAGCGTTTATTGATGTTTTTTCACTGAACAATGGTTTTATCTGGTGAACCTGGTAATGTCTTGAAATCAGCAATAGAAAATTCCTCCTTTCAAATTCCAGTTCGACCAATTTTTTCGTAACTGCCGCCTCATTTGCTCCTAGCCGCGAAATGTCCTACGATCCAGAGGACCAAGCCTTGCGAATGTGGAGGGGCGAAAAAATTGGGGCGGGGGAGGGGTAAAGAGGATTGGGCGGATACGATTGCGCAAAAGCTAGGTCCCAATCATGCAAAGATGCATATGCTACGCCAACACACAAACACACACACATACACAAAAAGAAAATAAAAAATGACCGACCAGGAATGATCAATCGATGCCAGGGATCGTGACGCTGGATTCACAGATGCGCAGATGGGCGGTGGCCAGTTATAAAAACAAAGAACTCCAACTCACAATTGCGCATGTCCCGTTCTCGCATTAAAAACATCTGAACCGTATTCGGACATGCTGCACTCATAAATAAGATTTTTAAAAAAATGTCTCAACTTGATTCAATCGCTGGACGCACTCCTGGACATCAATCCAAATCTTGCGTGAGCGGAATATAATTTGCTTACAGCGAGGGGATCAGTGGCGCCCTCTCTGAAACCCGGGCATGTGAAATCGGTCTGTTGCGTGACCGCTGGGTTGTTATTGGTCGGAGCCGTCCGTGTTTTGCTATTGCCCACCGAGGAGCTATAACCGGGGTACGATGACGTCGATATAGACGCAATTCACTATTTGCATAGAGCATTAGGCGTGTAAACAAATTCGGCAAAAAATAAAACCCCACCTCTATGCGAAATCTTGGCGGCTCTTTCAACGAGCGTGCAGGA
>JAQGBY010006848.1:0-12523 GCA_034698785.1 Mycogona germanica | reverse complement strand
TGGTGTCGGACGGGGAAGCCTCCTTCCAGCTAGTGGCGGCTTCTGGTGAGGAGACTGGCAGCTGCCAAAGTCTCACATATGTGATAAAGTAGGGCGCCTGATTGAACCACGGATTGGTGTTAGGGCTATTGTTTTTCAGCGAATCGTTGCTGTTCATCGCAAAACTGACATTTGCTGCGGATGTGTTATCACTGGCGAATCTACTGTCAGGTACGTCGATATATCCCAGTGTTGTTGTAAAAAATATGCTATGTGAATCTATAGCTGAAGTCATTTTCTCTTTTTATAGATGGCTTGCAGAATGCACAGCTGTTGCCGTTATTGTTGTATTAGAGGCCAAAATTTACTTTTTTCAAAAGAAAGAAATCAGAAATAAACATATATGAATTATTATTGTATTATTTTTAAAGTAAAATATTTTATATGAGGGTTACAACACTGACTATCGGCTGCCATAACTTCTATGGTAGCCACCCAGAAGCGAGGCTCGGTCGTAGACAGCTCACGTTCTAGCGCGTTCAATTAGGCACTAGGCGGCTTGGCTGTTGGAAAATAAAAAGATATGGTGAGTCAAATTACACGATTAATATTTGTTTTTCGGTTGCCGGCTAACCCTAACGTTCACATGAACAACTAATCCGGAATTGACGTCATTTCACATTGACATTGATGACACCATCAATTCCAATTGGATGCGGGGTCAATGACAAACGCACCCACATATCATCCGGATTAATCTTCAGATGACGTTAACTGGTTGTAATTTGCAGCTGCCCGAAAAGTGAACCAAATGGTAAATTACTGCATTGATCCCCCACAAAATACTCTGTACAATCCAATCAATAATCAAGTAATAACAACAACTATTATTCTATTTTGCTTGAATAGTCGCATCCAAGCCTTCAAGTGGCCGATAGTTCGGCAAGAATGGGCCACACTAGAATAGTGAACGAGCTTCAATGTACATCTGCATCATATTTTGGCTCCTATTTCCCTAGAGTGTCAAATCCAGATCCTTTTAAAATAAATCCATTTCTGTCCTCAACTGGTCTTTCGACCCCCGCCATAGGCTTCTCTCTTTGGGGCTGCTTGCGGGTAAAATTTGTAATTTGTAACTGTATCTCGCGTCAACTTGGCCGCCATCTTTGTCTCCGTCCAAAGAAAGAAACAGCCCGAAATTTTCTCTCTTCCGCCACAGAAATATGATGTTTAACTGCTGCCGAGGGCAATTTTTACGCACACACTTATACGAGAGGAATTCACAATTCGTGGAATTTTATGACATGACGTTCAAATGAAAAATTGGCCAGTTTCAGTTGTCCGTTTTTCATTTGACAAGGCTATATTGGACAATAATAGAAATTTTTTAACGCGTAAATGAAATGTTGAAAAGAAATAATTTGCCGAGGAGGTTCACAACGCGTGGTCGTCCTAACAACATGAGGATGCTTGCTACAGGAAGATATCTTAGAATAAACCAGAATTATTGGCTTCCGGGTAAGTCTTTCAAACTATAAATACGTCTGTTGATGAGACTTACCAACTTTCTAGCCAAACTTGGTAATTTGTCCTAGCCTATATGTCTGACCTAGGTAGGGACTATTCCATACTTTGGAATTTCTCTCACCCGAAAAACTCCGAAGGTGTCAACCGGAATGGGTAAATTACTAAAAAGCAAGCACGCTAAACACTACGCCACTCGACACTTCTAAATTTTCGAACAAGGCATATGCACACTTCCTGAAACTTGGGGGAAATATATATCCAAGAATGAAACCTTTTTAAAGTGATTTATAAAGGTTGATTGTGTTTATTTCCCGAATTTCATATTTTTAAAAACATGCAACTGATCTTTTCTAAAAACATAATTCTGGATACCAAGCGACCACGCACTGTAATTACTCTGTAATACTCACTTTGCTTTCGGTGGCTCTGTGGAATAAAACGATCACGTTGAATCGCTTCAAATGTTGAAGGACTGGAGGCTTGAGTCTTACAGCACGTAAAATTAATACCAAGCGATTGTCAAAACCAGATCTTATAGACGTGCATTGGCTGTTCTATGAGATGGGTGGCGTCATGTTTGCTCAACCAATGTGGTGTCTCTCAATATATGGGTTCGCGCTTTCGAACCATCCTGCAGGTTGACTAGAACGTCATTAGTGATGTCCACGTAGCGTCAACAATGAATGTGTGCCGATCTCTATCTGCATTGGCCAACCTATGGTTTTTATACTTGCTTAGTGTTTGTGATCTGCCAAAGCACTTTATTTCCTTTCTGCTCTTTATTAATTTCATCAGGTAATGCACCCAGGCAATTACGTTTTGACACAATGGACAGCAATAAAAAGGGGGGTTGTGCCCGGGTCAGGCCGGACGAAAAAAGACGAACGAGAGTTGGCGATAACTCTTTCACGAGAAAACCGTGGAAATCGACGCTATAGCTAAGACGATGACGATTCACATCTAACAAATTAACCACATCCACATCTCCCGTGGAAAATTAATATTTATAATTAGCCAAGGTTATAACGACAGTACCGGTTTCACGCACTCCCACCACGTCCCGCTTCCCTCACTTTCTTTTTACAAATACTACAATTCACACAAAGTTTTTGGCAATACATTTATTTATAGAATAATTATAATAGAAATGCTGATTAGCATTATTATAATGTCATTTTCTAAAAACATAGATCTTACATATTTTCTTAATAAAAGTATATTTCATTCTAAGATTTGTGACATTTTGTGTTCCTTCATTGTAGAGAATTTGAGCGATACATTTTCCAAATACTGAATTTATTTGACAAAGGTTAATAATGTTCAAGCAATTTTGGCAACCGCCACCACATGGTGCTGTGATTCACATTGAGGAGGTTACTCCACCGTTGCTGTCACTTAAAAAAATGTTTGCTGACGAGGCGTACTACCTTTCAAGGCTGAAATCGTCGGCCGAAATCGAAACCATGACACCGGCACAGAAGGCAAGCACGTTAACCATTACACCGGCCATTCGACAACTCTTTGCTGCCACTTCCACAATCAATATCACAATGCAATTAGGGGTAAATATCCTGCTGAGATCGTACCAACTGTTAATTGACCATCGGATCGCCCCCATTCGCCTCCAAACGGCGATCACCGAAACTACTTGGACAGCATGAGCACATCATTCTCAACAGGTTTGTACGAAACGCTTGCCCAAAGATACAGTAGATCACAAAATTCACTGAAGAGTTGGTGATGAGCAACATATCTTGGATCTCGTGCATCTGATCACTGTGCGCATCATTCAACTGCATGGTCCTAATTATTAAATCCGGCAGATTACAAACAAAGAACACCGCCACCACACTGGACAGCATTATGGTCAGTCTCATCTCTGTGTTTTGCTGACCACTCAGCTGTTGGCGTTCGCGATTGGCTATTCGTATGTTGTTCCAGATGAGGACATTCAACACGGCTAGCGAGACGAGTGGAGCAAGGTATATCAAGAATAGATACATCCACGTAACGTAGATTTCAAAATAGTACTTGTGTTCAAAGAGCCAGGATGTCACTACTGTGGACCCTTTCGATGCGGGATCCAAATACTCGTCTTCTTCATATTCCAAGATACGGGGCAGGTTGTAGAGGATGGCGAGTACTGAAATGACCACCACACCAATGCGGGCGCGGCCGTAGGTGCAAAGCGAGCGAGCTCTGAGCGGAAAGCACACCGCTATATAGCGGTCAATGGTGACGGCGACGGTCAACCATACCGAGCCAGTCTGTCCAATCATTAACAACATATAAACGTAGTAATCAAAATAGGGGTACATCTGAAGATTGTATAGCGGACACGATTCTTCCAAGTTGCAAATGTTGCCAATGCTGTGCAGTAAAATGGCTGAGGCGATGAGGAGGTTGTCGAAGACGGCCAATCCAATTAGACAGCAGTTGATGGATAACTTCGTCTTGGTGTTGGACATGACCACGATGGAGAGGGTGTTGCCCACGAGCCCGGCTACTCCAATTGTGGTCGTGATGATGCCGTAGGTGAGATATATGTAAGTTAGATTGGGCGACACTGTGGTGGTGGCGGCGGTGTTGTTGTAGTCCAGGTGACTGCTGTCATTGTCAATGGCCATGTCTTGGTCATTCGAGTCGAACAAATTAGCCAGTGGTGTGGTACCATTGCTGAGTCCACTGTCGAGCAGGTCAAACTCCATCTTAGTTTCTAAACAGTTAGGTGTCAGTAAAATGAAGGCCTTAGCGGCAATTGTTGTTGATGTGGATAGTTTTCGTTCTGAGCAACTAAGTTTTTCTTACTCGTTTTAAATTAGGATTACACCAAGCTCTCTGGTTTCTGAAGTTGTCGATCGGTGGCGATCGCTCAATTCGGCTGGTTTTTTGGTTAATTACCTACTTAATAATTTTTATCACGTACTAAACCATGCCGTGAGACAGATATTTATGATCCACAGTTGAACACTGGTCTTGGTTAGTAATGATGTGACATGAGTTATTTCAGAAATTATGAATTTATGTCAGATACAGACTGTATTACAGAATAAGTATATTCTGGTGGTGTTTGAGCGTTGTCAAAAAAAAAATTAGTCACGGCTTCAGTGTTTAGAAAGATTGGTACTCTTTTATACATTATTAAATCTCATTTTAGTTGTGGATTTATTTGTAATTAGATATGTTAGTCTGAGACCACGCCGAAAGACCTTGTAATTCTGGTTTTAACATTTTCTAAATGTTTAGGCCCTTGAAATACATTTTTTGACGTCACATTGGCTCAAGCTGTTTGAAATGTTGGTTTTGTGAAATCTCGTTTTACTGGCAGCAACATAGCAGTGAATGATTTTGCCACTTTTGAATGAAAAACGTTTCTGTGGTTGGTACGTCCCTGGTCATTCTTATGCAGGAGAAGCTTATATATCTCCACATTATGATCAATTGATGTTATAAAAATCCTCTAAAAATATTCAAAACGTTTTGCAATTATATTTGCAAATTATAATAATTGTGTACTTTTCACAAATACAGTGTGCATCCCCTTAACAAACCACATGAGTCTCTGAAAAGAGATGAACAAGTCGAAAATATAGAAGTGTGTACAGGTATTTATTGCACTCTTCACGCTGTAGACGACCAGATTCTCTTCCTTTTAGTTTGTTTATCTGTTCTATTTTGATTCTTCCAAATATCTGTTAATCATCAATTTGACTTATTTGTTGCTGATCAGTCGTAAAACTCGTTCTACTTCCCTCCACATGGCCAACACCTAAGCCACGTGGACAACACGAACACATCATCCGCATCAGTATACGACGAAACATCTGCCCGAAAATACAGTAGATCACGAAATTGACGGACGAATTTATGATGATTAGCAGATTGCTGAACTCAATGAGCTCCACATAAATAATATCTTTCAACAACAGGAACCTGTATATTATCGCCGGCATGTTACAAATGAAGAACACTGCGACCAAGCAGAAAAGCATAATGGTCAGTCGTCGTTCTGTCTGTTGCTGTCCACTCAATTGCTGTCGATTTCGATTGGCCTCGCGTATGTTGATCCAGATGAGACCATTGAGCCCGGCCAGCATGACTAGGGGAACCAAGTACATCACTATCAAATACATCCATGTGTAGTATATGTCAGTGTAAAACTTGTTCAGCCGGAGCCATGATAAACGGGCTGACACCGTCATTAAACCCGAGTCGGGATCCATCATCTGGTATAGTTCCAACTCCCAGAAACGCGGAAGATTGTAGCTAATGGAAAAAACAGTAATAACGACCATGCAGACCCGGGATCGTCCGTAGGTGCACATGGAGCGAGCGCGGAGCGGTAGGCATACTGCTATGTAGCGCTCCACTGTGACTGCTACTGTCACCCAAACTGATCCAGTCTGCGCTATCATGGCCAACGGATACACGTAGCGGATGATGTACGGGAAGAGCAGATTAAAGTACATCGGACAGCTGTTTTCCTTGATGCCGCAAATGTTTGCTACGCTGTATATGGGTAGTGCTGCCAGGATGAGAACGCTATCGAAAATGGCCAGCCCAATCAGACAACAGTTGATGGAAGACTTCATCTTGGAGTTAGATAACACCACGATGGACAGGATGTTGCCCACGACACCGGTCATTCCGATTGTGGACATCAGGATGCCGAAGGTGAAGTAGATGATCACCGAATTGGAAGATGTGATGATGGTGTTGCTGACGTTATCGCTTCTATCGGTGGATAGTGCTAGTTGGTCATCAAAATTGCTCAGATTAGCGAGAATTATTGAACCGTTGCCACTTCCAATGTCTGACAGTCCGGCATCCATCTTTGTTGTTTGATAGTTCGTCAAGAAGTACTATAAGTGTGTTGTGTTGGAGATGGCACCACTTGTTATACTGAGCGCGATGCAGGCGCTAGCTGTTGTTAACTTTGAAATGCAGAAAACTAAGTTGTGGCAGATGGCAAATTCAGCAGGGGACCTAGGTTCACCTTTCCACTTAATTTGTAGTACTCGCTGTAAGCGCTGATCATCGCAATTGACCTTGGCATAACCGGTCTGCGCTTGAATCGAAACAACTTTTATGGCTACCTTTTTCAGTCCAAAAGTTAATGTTGAGATGCTATATTTTATATGGCAAAAGAATAGGGTTATAGATTGTTGGATACTGTGCTATGATGAGGCAACAATATTATTCTCTATACGAAAGAGCTGATTGTTTATGTCCATAGATAAAGAAGAGACCTGACATGGTTAAATAAATCGAAGTGTTTATTTGAACGCCTCGAATTAATAATCAGCAAATGATCGAGGACCGGCCCTAACACTTGTTAATCTGAAATATAAAATATTATTTGCTTAAATAAAACATTCAAAGCGTCGAGAATTAATTACTGGCCCATTAATTCGGCAATTGTCACGGTTTCAAGAAGTTCTTGCAATTAGTAAATTCGTCGCAACACGGTGCTAAGATTGAGTAATTAATGATGATGACGATGATGTAGTTTAGTATAGCAGTAGTGTTTCGGGTCGTCCAGTGAACCATTGAAGTTGGTCTCGTTGTCACCGGAGTTAAGGAAATGATTTAGAAGCATGACATTACCGCCAGATCCATTACCGGACAGTTCCAATGTGGTAGTTTCGTCGGCGTAGATTTAGGTGGAGTCGCCATTGTGGCTAAAAGGGACTGGCCTTGGCCTTCCAGACATGTTGACGAGTCGGCCATGTGGCATGCCCCACGCTCTGCTGCTGCTGCTGATAGAATGTGACCTAGGGTCGGGTTCTGGCCCTAAGTTCGGCTGTTCCTGGGTTTTTAAAAATATGTAATTGATAACACATGCACGCCTTTACCAATTGACCTTGATTTTAATGTCCTTAGTTTTGACCGAAACCCATTTTTGATATCTCCTGTCGGCGCTAGCAATTCAGAAACATATAATTCATGTATCATCTTAAATAGTTGTTGGGCGTCTTTGGCATCTTGGCGTGTTAAGATCTAATCATGTAGTTCTTATTTCCTAAACTTTGAATATTGTACTTCAGTTTAATAAAATATGCATGGTTTTTTAACTTTTCAAAAACGCTAATATTAATTTTGAGGTATGTATCTTGCTATCAAAGGCTGGATTGTAATTTGAAAAATAAGGATATGGCGGATTCGACGAATTCGGAAGTTGTGATTGCTATCAAATTCCAATTAGTTGTGCTTTGAAGGTTTTCGAATTGATATTTAGATTAGATGTACGACTCATCGTAGCCCAGTTGGTACTCGAAAATGTCGATCCTGGGGTACTGGTCGTTCCCCCTCGCACAGTGCCTAAGCACCATTGAGGGGGACGTAACGCTTGTAGTGCGGTTGACTGCAGTTGATTGGTAATATAAAAAAATAGTTTTTTCTTCTGAAATATATTTTTTAGAAATGGGAATTTTAAAAGCTCATTTTTGAGCTTCAGGTGATTTCTGGATCTTTCAATTTTGATAACATTTTTAAGTGAAATCTTTCGTATTTATGTGACCTGAACAGCATTTTTATTGTGATTTTTTGTTGTTGCGATTTTTGCTTTTTTAATGCGAAAAAGACGAGCAAATTTGGCAATCACTAATAGCATTGATGATGGCAGCACGCAACAAATCGGTATTTGAACCGATATTTGAATCGATATACTAACAACGATGTTGAACTCTGAATTGTTTAAACGCCAGTATCAAACAATAAAATACATTTTATTCGGTTTTTATCTTACAACACAAGTTTCAAAAATAAACAATAAATCGGGTTTAAAATGCATGTAAATAGTACTAATACTTATAAGACAATTTGAATTGAAAATTTTTACAAGCTGGTGGTGTTACAAGTGGAAAGTTTTACGACTCACCATTCTTTTGCTCTAAAATGCGTGTTTTGCATTAAAAATAAAAGCGTATATGTTCATGTTAGTGGCAAGAAGTAACGTCATGTTACTCGAATGAGCATGTCAGGATCTGATAGAATTATTTTAGAAAGAGGGTTTTGTGATTTATTCTCCTAGAATAATAGTTCCAAGTGAATTATCGGGAATCAAAGACTAGGGTTAAATAAATATTGAATGACTAGCTCAATTTAGAACCAGATATGTGTTAGGAATACGTACCTGTACACCTTTCATATGGTAAAAGTAGTTTTGCAATAAATACAGTTTGTTTGCGACTCCAAAGGTTTAATTCACTTATGTTGAAAACAAAAATGGTCATACTTGAATATATCTGTATTTGTGTACAAATATTAACGTCTACGTTTTCATAGTTTGATCTAAAAAAAATGTCGCAAAACAAATATTCAAATTAGCTCAAACTGTCAATTTACACTGAAATGTCTTTGAGATTCAAATGATTGCAATAGATCCTCCAGAATTTTATGAAAGTGAAATGAAAATTTCGTCAAAGCGTCTTTTTTTTTAGAATGTTAAGAATCCACTTACTTGAAATACGATATTTACATATATTGTCACAGAACACCGGTACAAAAATTAATAATGCGCGAGTCAAAACATGAAAATGACACAAACATTTTGGCACTGCTATAACAATAGTAATAGCAATTTAGCACTTGTGATAAAACGTCCTTGAGCTTACAAGACATAAGCATTCTTCCGTTGTTCGTAAATAAAATTAAGTTCACAAGTAAAAAGTAAACAATGATATTTATCCTCCAAAACTATGTGTTCTATTCGGCAAGAAATGAGTTTCTCGTATTGTTTTATGAGGAAGGTCATCCTCCCTAACACTTAGTCTGACAGTCCACACGCTCGCCACCATTTTGATTGCTTTCGCCAAGCTTGGTCAGCTCGATGGCCTTTTTCTTGGACTGATTGCCGGTCGACGCGACCGATGTCTTGCGGTTTTCCTGCTGACTGGATGACGTTGACTTGGTCACCTGACTCCCATTCTCTACCGGATATCCGAGTTTGGCACGAATTATCTTGATGGTCGTTCGCTTGAAGACATAGACGAAGAAGATGAAAACGCCCTGAAGCAGATTGATGGAATCCGTAAAGTACCAGGCGGATTCGCCAGTCTTGTGGGCCAAAGCAAAAGAAATAATCTCGAAGAACCAGCAGATGCCCATGACGATAAACAATTTCGCGAACACCACCAACCTGAAATAAGAGAACAGACACGAAATTTATTGTTAGCTGTCGACATTATGTGGAATTCACATGGCAATTCATGACTTTACAACACGAAATTGTAGTCGACAGTGGTTACAAGTTCTGAACCAGCACAAAAAGACTGAAGTGACAAATCGATTCTAAATATATGACAAATACGATTACTTAGTTTATTAACTGACGCGTTCAGTTTTAAGCACAATTGCTTTTATCTTTTAAATAAAAATTGCATTAGTTGATCAATATACATTCATTTGTTGATCACACTGAAAATATCAGTTTTCTAAATTGATTAAAATTAATAATTCATTAATAATAATGACTACAATTAAATTAAAATTTAATTTTCTCGAATGATGAAACGTACATGTGTATTAATGATTCGAATCGTGAAGATCTGCGTAATTTAACTAGGAAATTATTTAAAATTCGCTTGAAGAAAAGTGGGAGAAGTGTACGATACACAGGAAATCATAAATGTTTGATATGAATTTATCTCAGATCGCGATAAAAGAACGCTTCCCCACGTATGTCACATTCATAAATTACGGATAACATAACAAAGAAAATGTTGCGTGTTTCGTAGATCTGTACCATCATCGACGTCTGCACCCCTTTCATTAAACTGAATGTTCTCCTAGAATCGGGCTCGTTCGTATTGAAGGACACATTCGTTTAACTAATTCTTATCAGTTATGTAATACTCTGTAAAACTACGTATACGTGCTTGTGTTGCCTAATAAACAGTGACCATCATCTCTCTTGATCGTATCTGCATTTGTCCAATCGTCTATGAGATAAAATAATCTTTTTTTAACTTCCAATTTACGTTTTTTCATCTCTATAGCACGGCGTTACTAAGGTGGCGCCGCCTACTACCCATGCATGACTTCATGCAATTTGTGACCTTCCAATTAGAACACCGTCCAAAGAGAAGGTGTACGAGTTTTAGGAGGTCTGATTAAATGAGTAAAATTGAAACGGTCAATCCAATAGTAGTGTAGCTCGATTTTTAGAATTTTCTTAGTTATAAGCGAAATTGTATTCTTGAAATGTGAAACTAGCGAAAGAAAATTAGACGCAAGCTAAAGCTTTTTCTATAGCGCCTATATTTTTATAAATGTTTGTTAGGAAGATTCATCGTGGATTGACTATCTTAAACCATCCTTCCCCCCGGTAGGCGACCTGGAAATTTTGCCTAACCTAGGCTGCCTAGAAAAGGGATCTTTAACATCCCGATATCGTACAGAAACGGGTCATGATTTTACTTCTATTCCGAAAGAAGGCGGGTGAAGTAATTTCTCATGCCCGAAAAATTCCGAAGGTGTCGGCCGGAATCGAAACCGAGATCACGGGCCACGAGAAAGACACGCTGTCCTCTCGACCACTCGACGCCACAATAGCGCTTATATACCCGTATATACCGGTAGATGGCGACACTTGACTGTGTATATGTGACCATGCAAAATGTCACCGCCATATCTTAATTGTTTTCTTTGTCGTTTTGAATGAATTTAATGAATGACTTTTAAAATGTTAGAATTTGTTGCACTATATCCAGTGTAATTTTCATTTGGATACGTTGGACCGTTACTGAGCTGTCGTGCCCAGTTCAGAAAACCATAAACTTTGTTTTATAATATAAGAATACAGAATATATTACGGTAACTCAATCGAACTGACCACAGTATTTCGAAACTACATTTTTCACATTTAATATTATCTGGAGTTCTCCTCTCCGTTCGTTGTTTGACAAAACAGTATCCAATCGAACGGGGGGACATCAATAGTTTACTTACAGTTGCCTGCTGACTTTCTTGTTGAGGATGTCTGTTCCCTTGCTTGCCTTGCGGATGTTGACGATGGTCAAGACAAAGAAGATAATATTCTCCACCAGAATGATGACGATGGGCATGTAGAAAAAGATGAAGATGGTTCTGGTGTTGCTGAACCATCCGGCGTCACCTATGCTGAGCTCGAGGCCGAGCAGCGCCTTTGCGTCCTTGTTGCCGTTGATGATGAGCACCACCGCGCAAAGCAGGACGGGAATGCCCCACGCGTAACCACACTTGATGAAGAAACGTCGTTTCTGTCAAACGAGAAGAATTTACTAATTAGTCATTGATTTCGAAGTCCGGAAAATACGATGGTCTATCTAAAAATCACGACAATCTTGAAAAATACAAAAATCAGAAATCACAGGATTTATTTAATCACGACAATCGTGAAAAATACAAAAATTAGAAATCACAGGATTTATTTAAGAAACAGTGACGCGAGTCTCGAATTCAAAGAAAATTCGCAATTTTATTTATATATCCGTGCACTTTCAAGGACAATTTCGAAACAAATTAGTACTTTTGATTACACGTCACTCTAATGACGTCAGTTGAAATATGTTTCTTCACTTTTTCAGAATATGGTAAGTACAGGTAATCTGAGTCACCATTTTAAAATGTTGAACTAAAATTGTTGTAAAACCAATTTAGTCATTGAAACTGCATTAATATTATCCAAATAATTGCTACTACGAGTGCACAATATTTTGACCAAATTTATTTTACCAGCCTATCCAAATGTCAGTGGTGCGTTTCAAACACGATTTTACCAGTAAGCGTCAGGTTTTGTTGCGCCTCGGTTAACATGTGACATCGGTATTTAGCGAAGCAGTGCAGAAACCACGCAATTATAATCTTGTTCTGCCGTTCGGCTCAATTGTAAATACTTTTTGTTAAACACACATCCACTGTATATTAGTAAATTTATCCAACATGGCAACATGGCGTGGGTACGACCCGTCGTGGCGCAGTTGGTTTATGACGGACTGCGGTTCGGCGGTCCTGGGTTCGATTCCCGGCGCGGGCT
>JAQGBY010006847.1:0-12524 GCA_034698785.1 Mycogona germanica | reverse complement strand
CTTGTATAGCGAGCGTCACTTTGAACCTTAAGAATTCGAATGATGACGTCACGGAGTTGCACGTGCGCGAGGCCAATTGATGAAGAAAGTAAAGACCAACATGTGTGCCCAATTTTAATGGAATAAATTAAAGATTCGCATTTTTATGATCAAATTTCTAGCGAAACGTCTTTTTTTTGCCCACACTGTATAATTGCTGTGTTCTGTTGTGCATTTGAAGTTTATTAATGTGAAAGGGGAAAGGAAATGTTTCAAGCGATATGTACGGTACATGTGGTGGCGGAAGCTTCGTTTCGTGACCGCGAGCAGAATTTAGATTAGTTGTCTGCGCAAATGCTAACTTTCAAAATTAAATTAGCATAAACACGTTCTTTTAGTGTAGCGCGGTTCGACGCGCAACATTTGTTGCGGTGTCTCTTTTTTTTTCGCGACTGTTATTATTGGTGAGCTTCGTTAACGCCTTTCCGATGATGTATATACGTTTAGATTTTTGGGCAACAACCTCACGTCATACCTAGTTTTCATTTGAAACGTCGAAGATCTTTGAGTGTGCGAGCGTTTCCCCTTTCACTTATTTAGGTCTGTTGGCCGCTCTATTGGATTCAGCGGAAGTGAAACCGAAAAGGCAGACGCTCGACCCCCCCCCCACCCCACCCCACACTCGAACCACTTTGAAGTTTCTAATGAAAATGAGCGCTCATTTGGCGTTCAAAATGCGCGCCGAGTATTTGCATTCCAAATTTTGAATACACGTTGATGTGAACGCATGGAACTGGAATCGTGCCTTATTATTGTCTACATTGTCTGGGGCGGACTCTCTCGACAATGTATATCGGGGCTGAATATTATCGAACTAAAATTTATCTAACATCATGCTCCCCGCATGTTGGAGATTAATTTTTGTTAAGTGATCTAACATTGTTTTCTTTTCATCAAATAATTTCAGTTAAAATATCTAAGAAATCTGAAATTTGATATTAAATTTGCTAAATTATCTTTATTGAATTATGAAAGTTCATATGATGTTTAAATGCGAACAAATTGTGACATCGCATGCTTTAAATAATAAATTACTGAGAATCAGCGATACAACATTCTTCATTTTAAAACTATTGTTGAGAAGTTTCTTTCTTGACCAGGGGCTTGAACCGGACACTATTAATTTTGTATTTGTTAAATTGCAGACATTGAAATTGTGCTTGAACCACAGATGACCTTTTCGATCGTTAATTAAGTAAACATTTGATAGGTGTTTGTCTGGTTTCTGAGTTCGAAACTTAATATAACAAGAGTATCGAATCGTACAGAGACCAACAATAGAATATTAAGCCTATCTTCTAAACCGAATTATATGTTCTGCGTCTGTGTGGTCGTTGTTTGCAAAGGACAGTCTTTCCGAGTCACGTCCAGGCCAACGATCGAGCCAGCACAGTTTCACCCAAACCACAACGTTCCCGTTTCGAGGTTTCGATATCTGCTCCATTCATCTTGTGCCTTTTTCATGCAGAACCGCAGACTTTACGTTTCCAATTCGTGACATCAGAATCTACTGGGTGCAGTGGGCCAATCAGGCGGACACGTTGCCGCAACGTTGGCCAATGGCGCGCTTCCCAATTGGGGTCGGTGGCGGCCATGTTTCCGCGGGATCGAACAACCCAAAGGTTGCGGTAATTTAAACTTTGCTCAATGTTTGCCGTCTCTATGAACACAGGTCAAATAGTTTGCAGGTGCAAACAGTAGCAATGTTTGCATTGGCGCTTTTCAGACAAACAAAAATCTCATCACACAAATTTATTTGATCATAATGTTAGTATGTATGATAATTTTTACGTTTTATCATTGATGAAGCCCGAATAAATTTATGCAAATAATTTAAACAATTTTTTAGTTACTACTGTAGTGTATATATTTTCATTTACCTACAGAGTAATTTGAATGGTTAATTTTCGAAACGATAAATTACATCCTGCTTAACGTAAAATTAACCCAGTTGTAATCGTTGATATATTTTTTATGGTTGCTTAACGTATCGCAATTTAGGGATGAAAATGATAATTGGGGCTCTGAGTTTTCGACGCAACGAAATTGACTTGAAAAGTAGTTAAAATGTAACTCAGAAAAGCAATGAGAATTAACGGCACGACGTTTGCTAGCTCGGAAAATGTGGTGGGACTGGTGCGCGTTAAAATTCAGCTAACGGCGTCATAAATATTGTTGGCCAAGAATCTCGAGTAGAAAATCCTTCGCCTTTGTCCGCGCGTCCCACGGATCCGTGGGTATTTATTCACCCGGTTGACACAAATTAGCATTAGGATGCGGGGGAGGGGGGCTAGGCTGCATGGTAGGCGGCCAAGCGTGGTGAATGCGTCTCGGTCCTGGTTTTTGGTCTGGCCAAGACTGTGGGGGAAGGGGGACCCGAAGGAAGTAGTTCAAGGGGGTTTGTTTCCAAATTGGAGAGGTAGGCCAGAACTTGCTGGCTCGCAGCCGACCCCCCTTACGGTTCACCTCCCACCCTTCGGTCTCCCGAGCACGTGCGCAGCGAAGGCTCTGCTGTCCACTCGCACAAAATTGAAACACGTAATAAAGCCATTTACATGAAAATTGCTCATTGGCCTGTGCGGTGATATTAGCCGGGCCTCGTGCGTCGGATTCGTCATGTGCTCTGACGTTCGTACCAGATGCCAAGAGGGGATGGACAGTTCTGTCTGAATGGGTTAACTCGCCAGTAAATCTTACACATGTCTGAGTATGAGATACAACATGGTGAGGTCATAGGTTCACATGGAATGAGCGACCAACCCGTCTTTAAAGATTTCGTTGACTTTGGAAGGGGGTATTCATTAAAATTTCTTGGCGTGTCCTATTCAGAATTTCAAATGCAAGAGCATTCATTTATTATAAATGAAAACAATGTAGCAGTAGATAGAAAATGTTTCAATGTTTCTGAAAAGCATTTTGAATTATTGAATCTATATCTAGCAAAAATAAAATAAAAAAATTTATTTTAGACTTTTTAAAACTGATAATTATCTCGAGACTGTTTTACAAGTTCCCTCTTATCCAAAAGTTGGGGTTACATTTTTGGCATCTAATTGTTTAGTGGAATACCATTTCTTTTCGTTGTTACAATTTTTATTTAATGGAAGCACATCACCCGTGCTGCAGGAAACACAACCAAACCAGTTTAACTTCCAGGCCTCGTTCACGTGGGTTAATTCTTAATCACATATCCAAGTCATCAAGTGGCAAAGGGCGCGTTGATGAGCGAACGGTGTGCGGTAGACAAAGATTCAAATTCGTCGTGGTCAGAGGTCACTGACCAGAAAGCCTGTCCATTGATTGATCCGCTCTGGGTCAAAAAGTATTGTTGGAGCTTGATGGACGGTCGAACAATAGGCGAATACATTATAGCTGTGAACTGCGGTCACGGTTCGTCGATGAGCTGATTGCCTAAATTTAATATCGTGTCACCCAGCAACATGACTATAACTTACGGCTGATCGCGTATGTTGGAGCATGTTAGAAAATGTATTGATCAAATAGCTGTGATGGGGAGTGACACTCCCTGACTTGTTACGTAACTCCAACCATGCTAAAGTACTGCATAGTCGCATATTGGTGCAAATTGTAAACGCAAGAAAACGAAGATCCCAAATTCCTGTATAAACAGTTCATATACAGTCTGAATATATACATTCATTTGAATAAACAATTAAATTAGTTGACATAGCATGTCATTTCTTGTTTGAGAATAACGAGTCTGCCTGCGGATCAGATTGTTTGTTATTATTGGTCCAGTAGATATTCGCAGGTAGCTAAATTTCCAATATGAGATCAAACTCGAGCTGAATTTTTCCTACATAATTTGACATGTTTGTATCAAAATCCATAATAATGGCAAGGGACTCTTTAGGCTAGGGGTTTCAGGAGGATATACTCTATATGATAGCAACTTTCGGTGCAATATTACCAAAACTCATGTAGAGCATTCTCCAGATTTGATATAGCTGAACCTCAAACTTAAGCTTCGGGCGAAAAATTCCCAACGCAGGCATGCAGTCAAGGAAAAATACTTCTTACCGAATATTGGATCCTAGTCGCATTAATAGCGGACTGCGCTATTTATAGCCCCCGGCAAATCTTAATTAATTGCAACCTTTGACCCACCTAACGCAGTTTAGAAAGTGTCCATAAATTATGTGGCTAATAAATTCATTTATCAGCGAGAGAACGCGGCATTGCGGAACATTACCATATCTTAATTTTTTTCTCTCAAATGAATACTGGTGGCGACTCCTAGTGGAAACACGGTGAACGAGCGATTGCAGTGGCTGATTGAGGCTACCCGGGTTTCCAATGATGTGGTACCGCGACATTGAATATAAATTAACTATTGCCACGCGCGGTCGTTTGTTATTCGCTAGTTGTGGACTGAGTTACGGGTAGCGTGTTTACGGTGGTGCTGGGGTACTGTGGTTAGACGCCCGACAAATTAGCGAATAAATTAGCCCCTCCACTGACGTCACGCCTAACGGAACTTGTGACTCTATCGCGCGTTCCAATCGGATCGCGGATATTAATCGGCCGTCGCTGCCGACGCATGTCCTAGCGTCGCCCTAAATCAAAGTTTGGAGAAAAAATATTTATCCGTTGCGTTCCGTCGACGTCCAAAAACTCCATGTCCCCTCCTCTCTGAGCCCACATCTGCGGCGACAAAGTCTGGTGTGCGCATCAAATTGCACATGCCGCTTATACCGAAATATTGCTTATATAGCATTTGGTCAGAATTGGTCTTAATGTTTTTAATTTTAATAAAATAGCATATTGGGCAAAACCTTTAATATAAATTAAAAAATTCATCGCAGAATGTTGCTGGTGAAATATACAGCAGTATTCTTTGTTCCAATAGGCTGTAGTCAACCGCACTAGTTATTAGTGCAGAACGAAAGATAAAATTAACTCGTATTAATTGTTAATTCTGAAATTAAACTAACGTGCAACTCGAAGTAATTCAAAATTTTAATAAAATAATAATTATTAATAATCTTCTTGGATATATTTTTAGGTAATATTTTAAAAATAACACCATCAGATCTTTCATCAGATGTGGTTAAAGTAAATCAGACCAGCTTACATGCGTAATCGTAAAGCCGCCTCTAAAAGTTCTATCATTAAATTTACCTAAAAAAGTCAATATTTGATTTACGTTTTCAACGCTTAACACAGTATCGGCAAATTTTGACCACTTCACCTAACTATTATTAAACCTTTCATTATGAAATGAAATTATTTATAATCCAATTTTTTAATCGCATTATATTTCCCAATTTCATACATTTCAGTTTTACTACATTAAGTGATATCTTGTATGATTAAAAAATAATACCGGCTGTGTGTTTCGTGGTCCTAGGTAGTAGGTAAACATGCGGATTTCACTATCGTAACTTTGCAGCGCAGAGGCCTGTGACTGAGTCTAATTTATTTGGCGGTTGAAGGCAATGAGAAGGGGGGTGGGAGAAGTCTCTAGTGAAGGGAAAGGGTTGCACGACGCCAGTATTTATAACATTTCGTGAGTTTTATGTATCGGGCATTTAATTTTGCGATGACTTTCGGATTTAGAAAAAGGAGGGTGTAGCTCGTGCGGGGGACATGCGGGCATTAGTTATGACTTGCTGGCGACATTCTAGGAATGTTAACATGGTCGTGGACCACTGTTACAACCCTCATCGGGTTGACAAAGATTAACGGACGGCCGCAATTTAATTCGTCGGCTCATGTGATACCGGTCGGTCGGAGAAAACAACTTACACTTCGTTTTTCTTGTATGCCTGATCATTTGAACAAAGTTCTTGTGAATTCACGGCAAGCAGTTGCAATATTTAAGAAATTTAAGGGATTTCTTGTTCGGGACAAATTTCTGGTGTACTGGTGTTCTGGAAAAAATTTGGTTATAAAATGTTCAGTAGGTTTTATGCCGGTTTTGACGCATTTTATTGGGATAACGTGTACCTTATCGTTTTTTAGTGCCTAACAGATTATTATTTGTTTAAACTCCTCATACATAAAAACCGATTGTCATGAAACTTATTTTATGTATCCGTACCGGGTTTTGAGGATTTACCAGAATTCTTGCATCAGAACAATATTTTAAGCGAAGGATTGTCTGAATTCCACATTTCTCACTGTTGATCCCAAGGTGGGACAGATACATTTGTTGTAGAGGAAATCATAATTTCTGACGTGTAGACAATATCTAGACGCTTCACGTGGGATTCAATTCGTTAGGCCTAAAAGTTAGACAACATTCGCTTGCGTCACCCAAACAATTGCCGAAATAGGAAGACGGTACGCGAATCCAATGTCCACTATTATCTCCCGTGCTCATTCAGCGCACCTATTTTCGCGTAGTATGTCGTCGCCGTGCTCGTCCCCATCTCTGTCTTTATCTTCGCTACCTGTTTCTATTTCGGAATGGCTCTCCCTTTCCACCCCATTCCGACTTGCCACATTCAATTTTGGCACCAGATTTAGAAAGATAATGCAATAAATGTTCGAGACTGCTAACTGAATTTCGTGCGTGACACTCTAACGCCGCTGCATCAGCGCCGACGGTGGACACAAGTAGTTCTGTGATCTCCATTAGAAACGGCTTCTTGCTGGACAGTTGACAAAGCCGGCAGGTGCGCAGCGACAATGGAGGTTGTTTCGCCTGCTTGAATGTAGTGCCGTTAGTAGAGTTAGTGACGCGCTAAGTCGCATGAAAATCAAAATTATAATACCATACTTAACCAAATAAATATTGACTTTAAGTTACTCTGTTATGTTTTTCCAGCAAAGTGACTTTTAGAAGTTAGGTGACGTTCGATAATTTGCTTTTTACCGCTGTGAGTTACATATGACATATTGGAAATAACAGATGCAGGAAAGCTCATATTTAATATGGTGGCGTTGACAAATAAAATGCAATTCAAATCAGTGTTTAAATATTGCGGGTTTTCACGTCCCGACAAATTAGATTTTCAATTATGTTTTTATTTATATAAAGTTATTGGTTACCTTTTTTATCTGGAAAACGAAATTCTGTCGAGTTAAGTTTTCTCGTGGAATCCAGCCGGTTTTTGCGGAGCGAGCTCCATTTTCATTCACGACTTCAGTCGACCAATCAGCGCTGGCCATTGTCGACCAAGTGGCCGTCCGGTTCCATCTCTGGTCGACTCAAACGACCGTGCCATTTGGCCGGACACTAGTTAGGAAACTCGTTCGCTTTTCGTCTCTCTAAATGTATTCTGGGCGCGCCGCCGCTCGCAAGTCGTCAAATGATGCGCGTCGCCAGACTAGGTCAGTACGGTAGTTCCATCTGGCGGTGATGGGCAACAACCGACTTCGCCTGCTGATTACCTATCGTTCTAATCTGATGGAATGATTGCGTGGCAAATGGGAGGTGACTTTTTCATCTCTGCCATAGGCATCAATACCCTCAATAGACCCGGGCCAAACGTCGTCCATGAATTTTATATATTTCAAAATTATATTTTCTGTAATTGTAAAATGATGAATGAATTAAATAATTTCTTCGGAAAATCGCTCGTAGGTTGTTGGAATTGTTTTCGACAAATGTAAAAATTCAATATTTCATATTTGGCATTAGCATATTTATATTCGTGACCATGCAACAAGCGCATTTATTGAATATTTTTGGTATTTCCCTTTGTGTTCATGTGAAATTTCAAGTGGTTTTTGTTGAATTGGTCGAATGATAAGCTAACTATGATAATTTTATTGTAATTTTAATATAAACTTACATATAATTTGCGTCCAAATGTAATTTCAAACAACATTACAATCATGCATGCAATACAATCATGAAGGAAGAAAATTGTTTGCTTCAAAATTGCGTTCTGCTATGCAGATGTAAGCAATTATAAGAAAATACTTTTACAAGTGTACTGTTGTAAAGTTAATATTTATTACAATGTACATTATGCCCACGTTGAAGGAAGAAAAAGTAATGCGCCTACATTATAAACTGGTGCTGCACCGCATAGCACACTTGCCTTCCAATTTGCTCCTTTCGGGCGGAGCTTTACGTAGCAAGCGCTAAAAGGACAGATCGTGTCCCTGGGTTTTTCCGGGCTTTGTCCTTTTTCTCTGTTTTGATACAACGACGACCAAAATGTACTTTTATGTTTATAATTTTACGATTCATAAATTTTTTTTAAACGCTGCTTGCAATTTTCTGTGGTAGAATTGTATTCGCTTGTATATCTCATTTTAAGGGCAATCTGCATAGTGTCGCAAAATCATTTGTCGTACCAGATTTTCTATTGACGATTTTCTCCATTTTGTTTAAGCCTAACACATTCAGTATTTTTAATGAAAGAATATAAAGTTATGTATGCGGCGGAGCAACTCAAAGTAACACTTCCATTGATCAAAATGTGAAAGGCCCAGTCATTTAAGCATCGCTTCTTCGCATTTATCCTTACGCTACAAATATTTACCTTATTGCAATGATGGAGGGAAAAGAAACTCACATATTAGCAAGCTTCTTTGTTGTCCGTGAGTTTCTTTTTTCTGATCGTCGATCTCACTTGAACTACGCCTATGTGCAATTAATTTTTTTCTTTTGAAATTTTTACTATGTTACATATTGCGTAATTGCTTTCTATTTATTTGCCGGCTTCAATCAGATCATGAATACATTTATATTACTTCCCCATAGAGAGCACTCGCTTGTTAAGCAGTACGATAAATATAGAAACCTTAAAAAAAACAAGCCATTATCTAAGAAGATGCATTATAAGCTTTCAAGAGATTAGTCGCCCAACATGAAATCGAATATTTCGCTCCAAGTAGGCATAATATAAACGTGCTCTAGCGATGGGCCTTGCAGAAATCATATGGAAGTAAAAGCAGTCGACCGAAAAGACTAAATTGCTAGCGATTAAAGTTCAAAATACTTCTTGCTCTAAAGCAAATCTCCTCTAACTGAAATAATCGGATAAAAAACAAATTCGGTTCAGATTTTATTTAGACGATTGAATTGCTGGAATTGAGTAAGGGAAAAGAAAAATTGCTTTTCATTCGTGGTATCATTTGCTGACAAGAAAAATCCAAAAAGGAATTTTATAGCAGCCATCGTTATTTTGTGCCGTTCAAGTTCAGTAAAGAAAGATCTAATCTAAAGTTAGGGCATACTTGCGTTAGTTTTAATATCACAAGACAGATACATACCTTGTCTTATTTTTGTTTTTAATTATTCACTGAAGTGCATATCACAACAGAAGTTTCTGTACCCCTCTCGGTGCTTAGGCACTATGTGCGGGGCATTTTCATGGACCCCGTACTGTTAGATCATGTTTTAAGAGGCATTCTTATTTACCTCATTTGTTTTTCGTCTGTTTGGTTCCATACTGTTAGATCAAGCAAACGCCATTATTTTTTTAAAAATTCGTTTTGTGCGTTCACGAAACGCGTTCAAAGTTAATGTGACCAGCACATGCCGGCTCCAAGGTCGTCAGTTCTCAGAAATCCAAGATATATGACCTGATAATTTCGGTAGCGGCGGGTCTCGGGAAGCGCTACTAAACGAACGATTCCACAACTAAACCCGCACGCATGTTTGCTAAACGACGGTGAATACGATCTACATCTAAGGAATTAAACGAAAGCCTTTGAATTTATTGGTCAGGCTGTTTCCTTCGCAGCTGACCAACCGCCTCCAAACTTCCACCCTCACCACCCCCCACGTCTTTCCGGTGGGCAAGGCACACGCCTGACGAACGTCTTGGTAATATACGGGTGGGGTGTGTCCTGATGCAAGGAGTTGAGGGTGAAATGTTTGTCTCGGCGGGAAACATTCCACCATGCAATTCCAATTGAGTCGACCTCATTGATGTTGGTCCGCACCATGTTGTCATGAGGATGGCGCACCCCAGTGGGCTCTTCCGCGTGTCTGAGCATGGTTGGTTTGGTGGGTTATGGGTGAGATTGAGGCGGAGGTGGAGGAGGAGGGGGAGCAAGAAACGAGAAAAGAAGGGCTACGTGGATGTAGTAATCACCGTGCAATATTGTGTTTAAGGCCCATTGCTTCCATCTGTCCCTGCGAACGTATAATAAATAACGAACAATGGCTTGGCAAACCAGGAATTAGTGCGCCGTAGTTACATACGGCAGCCCGGCGGAACTGCGGACGCCCGACGCGTGGATAGCTGAACCACCGACCGTCCTGGTCTGCAAAAAGCAGACACCCAAAAGCTGTTTACTATATGACTCTGCGTGACTCTCAACGCCGAGATACGCAATGTCTGCCATGAAATTCTCCACACGAACCCAGACATTGTAATTAAAACCAAAATCACAGGTTTTATCTTTCCCGAAGAAAAAAAATCCAATCCTGTCTTTCTGAATCGTTAACGTCTGCAAATCGTTAACGTCTAAATTATAAAAAAGACTTAAATTGACTGAAGTTACTAATGCATGAACTGACGTTTACAGGTGTATGTCGAATTGCAAAAATATAATTTTAATAATAATAATATAAGTATTAATATATAAATAAATAAATATCGTACGATCGATCGACCGAATCGAGGACAGACATGTTTTTCAGTGATTTTAATTAAATGTTTGAAAATAATTTAATCACATTCAAACCCAACGAGCAATTGTTTTAAAATAAAGAAAGGACAGAACCCAGGACACGACTGTGGGAAACGACGACGTACGATTCAAGTCTTGAGTGAGTTCTATTATTTTGTTGCGTGTTTCGCAAAGTCTTCCGTTTCTTTTAATTTTTTTGTATCTTACCGAGTTTTGCCAACTCGAATGTCGTCGTTTCCCTCAGTCGTGTCCCTTCTGTATTTTATACTATCAGACGACATACTTCTTTATAGTTATACTTCTTTGATACACAAAATATTTTAAGGCTTTGCTTGTCATTTTTGTTGTAGGATAAAAAAAAACGTTTCGCTAGAAATTTAATCATAAATTTGCGAATCTTCAATTTGTTCCATTAAAATTGGGCACACATGTTGGTCTTTACTTTCTTTATCAATTGGCCTTGCGCACGTGCAACTCCGTGACGTCATCATTCGAATTCTAAAGGTTCAAAGTGACGCTCGCTATACAAGAGCAACCAACAATAAATTCATTATTTTCTGGCTAACTGTATACTGCGCTGAAACAGTCTTACATCATGAATAGAGTTACCAATTTGTGTATAGAGAGGGAAAGATAGTAAGTTTTTTCTCTGCAGTGTATAAAATCACGACTCATATGTTTTTCAATTAACTACAGCTGTTATTTGTAAGTCTAAGACCGCTGTTTCTAGAGCTGCAATTGTAACGTTTCCGTGAGCTCTTTTTTTCTTTTGACGTCCGGGTCTGAAAAGGGTGGCTGACTGGTAGCCTTTGCGACCGCGAATATGAAGGCCCCAACCCTGCTCCCTGATAATCCCGAGCAACTAATCATGCCGTGGCTGAATGCTGAAACTTTGCGCGCGTGCTCCACGGATTAGATACGAAAGCCCAAAATGCCAGTCTCTGCTCCATCCTAAAACCCCTTGTCCACATATGTGCACTTGCAAAGCGAGTTTTCCACACCACCACTCAGGTGCAATGCGGCGCCGGACGCTCGCTGTTGTTTAGACGGCATGAACTTTCGTCGACAGTCGAACTTATGTTTCACTCACTAACTTTGTAAATTTGTCATATAAACTAAATAGGCAAGTTCATGTGCCAGTTTTGGAGATTGGGAATTTTCGCCTTTATTTCTTGCATCAAGTACTCTGTACTTGAAATTTCGCATTTTATCGTATGAATTCTTAGAAAATTTGCAAAGATCTCGCAAAATATGAGAACAGGGTTCAAAAACACTATGAAAAATTCCAAATTCAACAAAACTTTTAAGAAATGAATGCAATATTTCCGTAACCCTGACAATTTACATGAAAATTCGAGGAAATGTGATCAGGGTTTGCGTTTTGTCTCAGGAGGATACAGATGAGCACGAGGAGTTGAATAAAAGGGAGAAATATAATGATCCGTACATGTCTGTTAATCTACGCCGTTCTCATATTCCGACTGAAACTCTGTCTGCAAAAGAGATCTTTTTTTCTGGCATCTTATCTCTCACCAGAGAGCCATATTGCTTTTTTGCGGCTTGAAAAGCATTCTGGTGACGTACACGTTATCTTTGCTATTATTGCGACCGGGGAAAACCCTGGATTCTTAATAATTGCGGTGAATTTTTTCCGGTAGCAAACTTTCAACAAAGATCTTGAGTTCGTATAATGAAAAAGTGACGATTACAGTATCTGTATTATCTGATTATATGATAGTTCTGTAAATAAAAGTTGATGATTCAGTATACACATGAGAGGAACTCTTAAAAATAGTTCATGCCTAATACAATATCGTTAATCGACCATGTATTTGACCATGGCTAATTTTTTTTTTTTTTGTTTCCATCAACTGTAGTCAACCGCACTACAGGCCTTACGTCCCCCTCATAGTGCTTAGGCA
>JAQGBY010006846.1:0-12524 GCA_034698785.1 Mycogona germanica | reverse complement strand
TATGCGATTTCATTGAGCTGTTCTGAAATTTTGCTCTGCACACCAAAATCCAATTCTTTGTTTTATAATATAGGATAACCTAATAATACAATAAATTAATAATGCTTTATAAATTTTTCCGTGTTTTCTATTGCAAATTAAAGAAAAACAAATTCTTAAAAGAAATGAGACTCTAGAATTGAGCTTCAAACGACGATTACAAAACTGCTTTACAAATGTCCGAACGACATTCTGGAATTACTTGAGCTTTTCATTGTAGAGGTCTTCTAATGTTTCCGTCCTAAAACTGCCCACCCCCAAGGATCTAGGCCAATCCTAAACCTGATACCCAGGTATAGATCTCAAACGTATACCTGAGATCGTACAAGCACGATTTTCAAGGAACTATCCATTCCAAAGGAAAGTGCACGTAAGATTTTCGCTCGCCCCAAAAAATTCTGAAAGTCTCTGTCAGAAGTCTGCCGCGGACAACTGCACCGCTGTAAACGAAAAAACAGGGGTTTGAAGAAATTTGGTGGTAGGCACATCAAGGAATGCAAAGCTCTAACCCTATTCAACTCTAACTCCACAACAATTATTTATTAACTTTTCTGACAAAATGAAATCCAGCCCAAAATTTTTCAGGCATTATTCCAAGGAGACATCTTCCGGCCATACCGGAATCCTCACCTCTAATCCCTCCATGAAATGTAATCTTCTAAACAATCTTCTGTCTTTTGCCTCATTTTCCTACCCGCACACACTCATTCATACCAAATATTGAGATTTCTGTGGAGGGTGTGGCAGCTCGTATTTAGCATCTTGATGCCCATGCTCTGAGTGGTCCAGATGGAATTTAACCCATTATGTTGAAATTGACCTGTCACATCAGTAAACCACTACCTTATCCTCATCTTCCAGCAATCCCTCAACTCTACCTCCCTCCCAGGTGATTGGAAGCATACAAATCTGGCAACAGGACTGACAGAACTAACTACAGGTTTATCTCTCTAACCAAGTTGTTGCCTGCAAGATTCTCAAACACATCAACTCTTCAGCAAATCAATTCCCACCTAGCTGCATCTAATCTTCTTTCTCCCACTCAGTTCGGCTTCTGGAAAGGTGTTCTGGAAAGCGCGTTCTGGAACACCTCCTTCTTGACATTCAAAATTATCTCATCTCCCCCATGGCATGATTTCAATCGCAAGGATGTCGACCAAAACTGTCTGGGCTTGTCTGAACTTGTCTGGACCAAACACTGTCAATCACCGCCTTTAGCTTCACAGACTCCTTAAATATGGTCTCTCTCCTCAAATCCTCTCCTGGATTGCAGCTTTTCTCTTCAACTGCCTCCAATGAGTAGTCTTAGAAGATGCTTTTTCACATCACTCTGGTGTCCCAAGGCTCTGTTATTGACCTTCTTCTCTACTCCTTATACTTTAATTACTCCTGCGATGGGATTTTCTCCCACTTCCACTACACTACACTACACAACACTACCTACACTACACTACTCTGCTTCGCTCAGTCTCCTCTCACAAAGATAGTTTCATTCTCCAATCTGAGCTTGATCTGTTCCTTGCTTGGTGTGACACCTGGCTGCTTCGGGTCAACTACAGGAAGCTCTTTAGTATGTCAATCACACGTAAACACCCCATCAACCAATCCACTTTCTGCTACATGACCAATGAATTACCATTAGCCAAAGTCTCCACCATCAAACCCCTTAACGAAGCTGGTGAACACGCGAGAAAATGAGGATTGTTGGACGACAATAAATGAGCTGGCGACAAGTGCATATATAAACATAATTTACTATTGCATTTCTTCAATTACACAAATATCAGCTAAGATTAACCTTTTTCCTTCTGATATTTGTGAAATTGTAGAAGTACAATAATAAACTCTGCTTATACGTGCACTTGTCGCCAGCTCATTGATTGTCATCCAATAATCCTCATTTTCTCGCATGTTTATCAAATCCCTTCGTGTCCTGCTTGACTCATGTTGGTCATGAGCACCCCACACCATCACCAGTCGAGCTGACCGTACTATGCGTTTCTCTTTCTCTGCCCTTTGCTATGCTGATCCCTCCTGCCGCCTTACTGCTTACCGCACCCTTGTGCGTCCCACCCTAGAGTATGTCTCTGCCGTTTGAGCAACTAAAAACTAAACCTTGTTGGCCCCTTAGAATTAAGGCATCCAGAGACGCGCAACCAGACATATATCGCGTAACTACAGTCATAACTCCTGCATCACTAAGGCCGTCACGGACCTCAAGCTTCCGCTCCTTTCTACCCGGAGACGAGAGTGTCGACTCCTAACTGCTCTTTTCCATCGAATGTCACCTCACCACCCTTGCCCCTACCAACTTCTTTAAACAAGCCAAAAAACATTACAAAGAGGTCACTCCCTCAAACTAAAAGCAACTACGCCAAATTCTCCTTCTTCGCTAGAAGTATTAACGACTGGAACAGCCTCCCCAGGAACTAGTACAATCCCCCTCCCTCTCCTCCATTAAATCCAAGCAGCGAGCTGCCTGAACGTGGTCAGCCTGTTACAAACTTCATTAAGATCCTGCAACTACGTAAATCGCCATAATGCCACGACGCGGATATAATTATGTATAAATCTAAAATCGAACCCGCGATTAGGGCTTAGTAATCCGATGTGCTACTCGCTAGACAGCTAGACCATACGACACCTCTGCTATTTGGAATCCGCCGCTGTTTTACATTCACGAAATCTATAAAAAAAAAACATAAAACGCAAAAACTCACTGTGAAAATAACTTTCTTGGACCGTTAAAATTAATAGTCGCACTGTTTAAGGTATGGTAAACACCATGTTAAAGTTCAACCAGATTTCCACTCGTCCATTTCTTTGACTGCACGATGCCCGGTGGTTGCTATGGCGACACCAGGCAACGTTCTGTCTAGCTTCCAGGTCGAGCTGGAGCGCGTCGAATAATGAGAACCGATTCTGCGACTGCCCCGTGGAATTACACAAAATTGAGATTTGGAAACTAAACGACGCCCAGACCTTGGGTCCAATGGAGACCGCCATTAGAACTCCTAAGTGCTGGCAACGACAGCTCGGGGAATCGTAAAAAAAACTTTGGGCGCAAATATCCACTACTCCCGGCTCGCCTCACACTGCAACCGCATGGCTTCTTAAAATGCGACGAATTGAAATAAAATGAATGGAATCAGATTATTCGACTCGTCGCAGCTTAATTTATCTCGAGACAGCGGTGTTCGATTCTCGGCGGGGGCTTTCGTTCAATCGATATCGCGGGGTGTACTGGTGAAAATAAGCCTCCCTCGCATAATGCTGGAACACCGAGTTGGGGTACAGAATTTCCTTTATGATCCACGACAGTTGAACAAGAAGAGATCGCTTGTGTTAAAATCAAATGATTATGAATTTGCGCACCATGTCCACCTCCTCCACTTTAGCTTCAGAACGTCCCATAGGGATGAACTCTAGACTAACGGCAGTTTTTTGTCCCCTTTCTCAGGCTCAGCAAATCGGGATGATGACCCACTACCACAACTACCTGCTTACCTCACTGGTAAGTACGAACATCCCTTTAAATATTTTGCTCTCACGAAAGGTAGAAATTCTTAAGACAAAAATGTGTTAGTTGAACAATGCGTTTTAAACATTTTTCAAATTTTGGATCACACAGGAATTTTGACTGCAAATTCTGTCAACATGTCTTAACGCAAATTTAGAATCATGTTTTTAACCCGTGAAACTTATCCAAAATAGTGACTGCAATCGAAAGTCGGGAACAAGATCGTCGATGTGTCTTTGTGTTTCGTAAATCTACAATTTCTTCATTTTTCCTGAAGATCAGATACAAACGTTGTTTATCGGCGATCTTGTTGCCGATTTTCGATTGCACTCTAAGCACAATCATCCCATATTTTTGTCATGAAACTTATGTCATTTTTCAGGACCTTCATACCATTGACCTGGAGCACTTCCGGTATTCTGGCACAAACATCACCGCTTTCCGGCTAATCAACCCTGATCGTGCAGTCAAGGCCTCCTTCGTCAACGACTGGTTGTTCGGACCCAGCTACCACAGTCGCACACCGGTCAAGGATAAGCCGATTACGGTAAGCGATCAATTCTGGAACACGCGCAATATTTTTGCGTGACGCTAGCGAAGAACGTTGGGCTTTCGTTACAAATTTCATTGGTCAGAATGGGGTTTAGTTTCGGATATTTTTATTGTTTATACGATTACGGCGACCTTGCGCAGGCTTTGAATGTGAGAAGATTGTTGGTCTCTGGCTCAACGCCGACCTTTCTTTGCATTTAAAAAATAAATTTAAGCTTGTGGTTAATTGATATGAATTACTTGGGTAATTTTTCCAAGGCAGTCCAAACAAATAGTACGGCCAATATATCACTCCTACAGTCTTACCAGGTATGTCTGTGTAAACTAGGACTGACTGTGTAAGGCGTAAAGCGCACAATCAGCTTTTTAATCAGATTATATCTATGACAATATATTCCTATGTCCCTTGTCCAATTTCCTTGTATATTCGTATATTCCTTGTCCAATTTAATCGTTTCTGTGATCGTCGCCGGTATTTTTGTTTGCGTCCAGCAACATAGCTACAATTATTTCCATAATTATTTTCTCATTAATCTTGTCCTGGCGTACACAACCTATGTTGAACAGTGCTTCACAGCCTACTCAAACTAATTCTCTTAGATTATATCTAGTTGGTTAGCAAAGCAAAATGGTTTTCCATTGCATTAATTTATGATAAATGCAACTGTTCACAAGCGTTTGAGAATTAAATATACTCATATGCCACCCACCCTGATTCGTATGCCACCCAACCAGGATAAAATTCTCTGCCAGACCTGCTAGATTCCCTACTATTGAGCATTTTTAGTTAAAAAATAAAATACTAAAGTGTCGCTATTGTGGATTTTTGAAACGGGTTCGGGGATGGAAACGGATATCACTTTTGAAAAGGGTTACTTCAATCTGAATCTTGCTATATACAAAAATAAGTGTCTTGAAAATTTTTACGGCGAATTCGCACAGTTATTCAGATTCATGATGTTGATGCTGATAGGCCAATAACGCCAGATTATCAATCTGGGTGGTCATCTTATCACTTGTTCTCCCATGCTATATCGCAATAAATCTAGTGAGCAACTAATGAACCATATGTTTTTGCGCGCATTGAAGACGCCATGCTGTTTACTGCCAGGCCTCAACGATGATAAAATAAGGCTCTAGTACTCAAGACCTTTCAATCTCTGGTGTGCGTGTTCGTCCGTGGGAGGACGCCACTCGTTACCAGCACTCGCTCATCAAATAACGTTCCCTCATTTCCCCCTGGCGAAAATATCCTGATCCAGAGAAAGGAGGGCTCTATCTGTTCGGAGCACATCCCTACGCACGGTGGTTCCGAAACGTGACGATGCCACGCTCCTACATGAAATTCTTAGATGAATGACCAAGATTGGGCGGCAGCAAGAAAAGTGACGTTAACTCACCCACCTCCCATCCCCAATCTCCACCTAGCCACCCCACCACCACCACCAGACAACGTGGCGGTTGAAATGTGTGTGTGTGTGCGGGAGGGGGGGGGGGGGTTGTGTGTGAGTGATTGTCATCGATGAAAATTGTGAGGGGAATAAAAGTCGGGGAGGGGGAGGATTTTGTGGGTTGATGATGCTGTGCTTTCTTACGTGGATCGGATAGGGGATGGCATATTGTAGGGACACTGGTGTCGCCTTTTGGTATTTATTAGACGCCCATTTTATTAGGCTCCTGACATAGCGATTTGAAAAATTATTCGGAATGAAAAATATTTTAAAAAATTTAGCGGACTGATAAAAAAGTAGTGGCCTGGAGGAATTGGTCAATTGGAGATGCCGGGTACCTTAATTAGTAAAAACGACTCTGGAACTGAACAGGGTCTGACGCTAATGCAATCCTGCAATGGTCAATTGGCCAGACTAATTGTGGGGAACTAACGAACTACCGAAACATATATTATCCAAAAAGAATGGGCACGATTTTAAAATTGAATACTTTAAACCAGAAGTATTTTCTCCCAACATTTGTCAGAGTTTAAAGCAAATGATGGGATATCCAATATGGCCGCACAATCCCGAGACGCGATCGAAATGTGCGACGAGCGGTAAAATCGAAAAAGCGCTCTGAATCCGATTCGATCAACTACCCACCCATTCTCGCCACCTTCCATCTGCTAACGTCACGGTACGACAGCGTGAGTGACAATGGAAGGTATATTTATCCCTCCACATCTTCGTCGACCCCACCCTTCTTCTTCCCCCGCCATCTGAAATCTTTATCACGCCCCCCTCCACCCTCCACCCGACCTTATCCTTCATTCCCTCCCACACTTTGATGGGCTTCTTCTATTTTTACCCAATGCTTTTATAACATGAACTTGCTGATCATCGCTTCAAATGAACGTGAGGTCTAGACTTCACATAAACGCGAGCTGTGTTTAAATCCTCTTCAGACCACGGACTCAGATCTTCATGTACTCAGAGCATCCCGGCTATAATCCTATCCTATATATTTGGTGTATTGTGTGATTGCATTGCAACGCGGGGCAGCAACGTATCACCAGATCTGCTCCTCCCATTCTGCTACAGCGGTTGGATGTCTATTTTTCTCACCACATGTGTGAGCCTGTGACTTTTGCACACCCCAGTGACGTCAGCACATGCTTAATACTTTCATTTCGAAGGATGGCGCATGTAGGAAATTTGAAACATTTCAGAGGTCTCGGCTTGGAATTGAACCCGCGGCACTTCCCTATTTTGTCTGTCCTTGCGACAGACTTAAGCGCTAGGTATAGGCTAAATGCTCATGGATTCCCAGCGTTATTTATCAAAACGGTCCTCGTAAATCGCAGAGAATCGGTGAATCGGGACACTGAAACGCTCAGAAACGCCATGTTCCCCTTGCCCCCTCAAACTGATCTTTCTTAAGTTCCATCGCAGATCCCACTCTGGGCTGAAGTGTCCATGTAAACGAGGTTATAGATCGTAACTCAGTATCGGCTGCTGGAGACATAACCTCGAAATGTGACCGAATATCCTATCTTTATTGGGTCCATGTCCGCGAACATTGCCATATCTTATAGATTCTGGATCCACACTCACAGAGCCTCGAGAGATGGAAAGGGGGAGAAAGGGGGGGGGGGAAGTCTTTGGAGTCACAAACACCTCCTCCGGTAACTCCGCTGCGTCAACAACTGTTGAGGAGAGCATGTGCAACTTTTTCTGCTCGAGGGCCAATTTATTTATGATATCTTATAGCTTAGGTGGCCGCATAAACCAATCCCGTAAACCATAAATTTAATGTTTTATATGCAAACGGTTGCGTTTCACTTTTAATTTATATTTTAATTTAAAGGCCTTTGTCTTATTTTGACAACTCCAGCACGTTTTGCTTAATATAATTTCAGAAATGTATTTAAAATTTGTCACGGACTAACTATTCCATTTTTTAAATGCTGCTCACCATTGTGTAACGTGGTTTTGTTGTGAAGCCGTTGAGAAGTAATCATAAAATTTATATGAAACGTTGGACGCGAACTCAGGAAAATCCGCTACAAGCTTGATATTAAAATAATAAATAATAAATAATAAATAGTAAATAAAATAATAAGTTTTATTATTTTAATATCAAGCTTGTAGCCGGTTTTTCCTGAGTTCGCGTTCAGCGTTTCATATAAATTTTATGATCACCATTGTATATTGTAAAAGTATCCCAGTAATTTTTAGATGATTTTTTTTAACTGAAGCCCCCATCTGACAATCGAATACATTTTAAGAGTAACAATTATGGCTCCTTTTTTGAATTCCTGGAAATTGTCTCAGGTAATGCGGCCCCTTGTTGTAGATAGGTTGCACGACCTTCCAACACTGCACAATCCCGCACAGGGGGGGGGGGTTTACGGGAATGGCGCAATTACGGTTTTCATGTAACCGTCTAACCTGTATTTCGATATGAGAGAGCGCACGGAGTCGAATGTCAATATTTGCCGAACAGTTTGTTGTTTAGGACTAAAGAAAACAGCTTGATGAGTGTGCCAAACTCTTTGACTCGAGGGCTCAGATAGGGGTTTGACCAAGGATAGCACAGTCTGGCTGTTTGACCAGCCACAGTGTCGAAGCTGCCGCCACATGCGGGGGAAAAGACAAACCGAGATATAATTATTCGGAATATTCCTATCACGATGGAGACTGGCACTAACTCTTTCTATTTCAGTTTTGTTTCAGCATTTGTCAATAACCTATAGACGCTTGGTGCGGAAGCGAACGGCGGAAATCCGTCAAACTTTTACCGGAAAATTATCCCATGGGGTAGTTGCTTCTAGGCCTTTCAGCTCGTTGTATTGCTCCGCACTCTGAAGACGTAAATAGCAATCCAGCGTGGTCAAAAATCTTTATCCGCCTTTATCGACTAAAAGGAATATGCATGGAGGACACATGGAAAAGGGAAATGGCGAGGGGGCATCTGAAATTGGGGGACGGAGATGGGGGAGGGCGTCTTTGGGAAGAAGGAAGAAGGAGCTCACCGTTCGGAAGCAATTGAGGCCATGGGATCAATATTTGGCGCCGCTGGGCGTCCTTCCTGATGTCGCCAGGAAAAAGGCGCCAAGACAAAAGTCTTGGGAGCGAACTCTTTTAACTGGTCGCGTCTTGCGTAGCATATGCTTTGCTGAAACCGCCCATGGCCATCAAAGGCTATTTCGAAGGGGCGTTAGGGAATGGGGGGAGGGGGCAATACCGTTGTATGCGTGTGCGCCCATTAAATCTGACCTTTAGCAATGTGGAAGCTGACTTTGTACGGCCAGTCATAGTTCGGTTGGTTGGGAGACCCAATTTGCGGCGCGACTGGACCAGGGTTCCATACCCGCTCCATTGACAATGGAAGGGGTACAAAACATCCTGTTATAACTAATAACCCATTACAATTGCAATTTAAAAAATTGCGTATTGTGACTGACTGTGGCTCGGCGGTCCCGGGTTCGATTCCCGGCAGGGGCTCTCAAAAATTTGCCCATGCACCGTGTCTAAGCACCATGTGGGGTACAGAGCGCCTGTAGTGCGGTTGACTACAGTTGATGGACAACAAACAAACAATAGAAAGGTATAATAAAATAAAATATTCATAATAAATTCATAATGAAATAGGAGTTGTCTCCGGGACAGCACCGGACGAAAAAAGACGACCAGAGTCGGCGAGAAACTCCCAAATAAAATAATAGAAAACACTCTATTATTTGATAAGGATAACTAACTGAGAACCATTGCAACCAACATTGCATTTTATTTCAGGTATTTATGTTGTGCTCATAATATATGAATTTTAATTTTAAAACACTGCTTGAATTTAGGGACGTCAATGAATAGCAAATACGAGCATGTGCGGTGGAAATGATATATGCAGACATGTGTCGCCATTTACCGGCATTTAAAAGGAAGCTGAGAGGAGGGAAGAATTGTCAAGTGGTCGAGAGGATAGCGTGTTTCCCTCGCGGCCCGTGAATGCGGTTTCGATTCCGGCCGACACCTTCGGAATTTTTCGGGCGAATTCCTTCGGAATGGAAGTAAAGCCGTGGGACCCATGCCTGTACGATTTCAGGTACACGTTAAAGATCCCTATCTAGGTAGCTTATGCTAATCCTGAGCTAGGCAAAATTACCAGGTCGCCTCCTGAAGAGGTTTTAGGACGAATACGCTGGTGACCCTCCTTAACAAATATCTCAAGAGATAGGCGGGAGGTTTGAATGAGGTTGTAGTTAGAAATTAGGGTAAAAGGAAAGAGAGAGTGCAAAAAGTAAGTCATAAATGCAAAGTAGATTGCGAGCTTTGACGACCAAAATCCGAGTGTCCACATAGTGATGTGCGACAGTCGTAAATCATTCGATAATAAAGTAACGATAGTTTAATTCTGTTCGAATAATATCGCGTATCGCTGTTCCTCCATTTAGTAATCTCAGGCGAAGCCGGGTCTTTTGGTTTAGTTTTAAAATAAAAATCGAAGGCGCAGTCACAATCGGAGACCAGAATCACGCCAGCTCGACTCAGAACGTCTTCAAAAACTGATTTTGTTTGTTGGCATTTGTAAAGCACGTCACAAAAAAATTAAGGAAGCATTTTTTTGCCATTATAAGTATTTTGAAAGAGCAAATATGCTAGACGAGGAGAGGACGAGGCACCGGCCTCGAGGGAGGGGTCATTTAGAAACTTCATCCCCCAAACCATCGTGCCGTTCTAAACTCAATCCACTTTGCTCTCGGGTCCCATGGGGCTCTGCCCCACGCTTCAGCGGCGACTCCATATATATATATAGACTACCCTTGTAAACTGGCATCACGGCCAACTCCTGAATTTTGGCCCGAGCTCAGCTGCTCCGTTTAACGGACACACATAAAAGACTGACCAAAACGCACCGACGCACACATACACTTTGTTGTGTGTGCGTATGTGAATGACCACTGGTCAGGGAGCTTGATTGTAATGGAATACGCCCGTGTCAGACTCGCAAATCTGACGCCCTTTGCCCTAGTTAGTGTAAAAAAACACTAATAATTAAGCTCTACCCCAACCGTAGCTAGGCGCCGCCATTTTAAATGAGACATAGCCTGTTCCTATACTGTCTCTAAAATTGTTTACTCACTTACCAGTTATTCGGTTAATATATATATTGCTCGCACTATGAGCATGTGCCCTGATCAACTGCTCAAGCTGCGCCCGCCTTTAAAATTGGCACTGACCAACTGCCGCAGCGGTGACGTGATGGATTCCAGCGAGATGCAAGGATAGAGCACAGACCACACGTCAGTGCTACAGTATTTACGCAATAGCTCATCATTATTTTATTTTAGCTCGAACGCTTAATAATTTTTTTTTAATCATGAGGTTGTTCACATCTGCCAAATGAGCAGCCAAACCACATTGGTGGTTGATTGTTGAGTATTGCATTTGTAAAAATATTTTATATTCAATTAAACTGAACCCTACACTTCCTGCACTCATTCACTAAAATTACCAATTCACTAAGCTGTACGTAGTTTAAAATACAGGTCGCGCTTTTATATAATAGGCAGCGGGCATAAGCTCAGGTTCTCCTATTCTGGACAACTTAGGAAATACAGTATAGGAAACTCCGTTGATTTTACGTGGGTGTAAAACAGTGGAGGATTGAGTTGTTCTTGCGTAACTCTTCTTCTCTCCATCAAGATCCAGAAGTGCCTTGCTACGTCACAGGCCGATGAATGGCGGGCGGGAAAAGGGCCAAGGTAAAATTTCCTCTGGGGGCCACTGGTCGACCATTTTCACTTCCACAGCACTTAAGAAACCCCCCTCCTCTCTCTCCACCCACTATTCGGTGAGGCTGTAGAACTTGCCTCCTAGTCAGCCAAGCGATAAGATTTACGACTGCCTTAGCCAGCATCCATCGACAGCCATCGGCTAGCACCAGAACAGAAAACCAAGGAGCATCCGATAAGTTGTATGGTCGCTCCTGAATGAAGCTATTGGGCGACTATTGGATGCCCAGTCTAAAGCAAACGAAGATAACAAAGCCAACAGATTCGTTAAAATGATTTTAAAGGGAAACACCAAATAGTAACGACTAATCGGTTTATTGATATATACACTGTTTTATCGGTTTATCGGTCACCGGTTTATCGACAATAAAATTGAATTCATTTCGCTCATTATTTGGAGGGAAAGGCGCGAACGCGTCACTCCCGCCCAGGGCGCCTTTATTTCGAAGGATGATCCCCGACCATTGTTATGACGTGTCACGCTTGTCCGAAGTTGTAACAGAAGCATGTCATGTCCTCCCCCTTCTTTTTATCCCCCCTCTCCATAATCTCCCACCCACACCAGCAACCACTGAACATAGCCGGCGACAGTGAAATTACACACCTGACAATCTCTGTAACAAGATGTCCCGTTTCGATGACTGCGCATTATTAAGGTGACGCCTTCGCCTCCTTTTCCCCCCTTTATCTCCTCCTCCACCTTTTACCCTCGCTCGTCTCTTTTCACCCGGTGGATCGATCGGTGATGTTGGACAATCTGTCCAAAGAGAAAAAAGTTCTCTTTTATGGCCTGACCGTGAGGCGTCTTTCATACCTGACACCTACCTAGTGTCAAGTGGTTAGCATGTCGAACTGCTATCCCCGTGATCGATTCCCGACCGAGACCTAAGGAATTTTTCGGCGAGAGGAATTTCTACAGACACCTTATTGTGACCACCGAAAACCGCACTTTCACGTAGTGTTTGTTGCATGAAAGTTCTTTATCAAACTATCGACAGTTTAAGACGATTTGAATAAACTCTTGTTTCAGTATTTCCCCGACTCATGATCCCGGACGAAGCCGGGTCCTCCTTTAGCCTATTTTAGCTATAAATGTCCTACGAAATGCCATTATAAGTAGATAAGAGGCAAAGTCGTACTTGAAATATAATAAAATAAAATATTCATAATAAATTCATAACGAAT
>JAQGBY010006845.1:0-12527 GCA_034698785.1 Mycogona germanica | reverse complement strand
TTGCGTTCTTTCTTTATGGTTTTCATTCACCCCTTTCGAAATTCCGCCTAGCCTGCAGTGTGCGCCCATCTTTTGACGTCCGTATCTTGTGACGGAGCGGGAAGGCGCTCTCTCCTAGGAGAAGGCGCTGACACCGCGCGCGCCCGTCGCGACCATCGCCGATTTATTTATTCCGTGCGTCAGATTATTGCTGGGGGACGCGCGCAAATCTAATAAGGAGGAAAAGTACGGGACCGGCGTCGCTCGCAGTCGGTCGCTCGGCCGGCTCACTCGGAGGGGTGGTTGCCTAGCAGTGTTCACGTTTAAATCGGGGCTGGGTGTATTTTGTGAGTGTGTACGTACGTATGTACGTGCATGCCCTCAGCAGCAGCGACTGCGAAAAGAGCATATCGAGCATGATATGTTATGTACGGTATATGAATAATGCGAATGCTAGATTGAGCGCACAAGTTCTGTTGAGCGACGGTGGCTCGGGCCACGCTAACTATACAAACAGTGTAGGGATTGAATAAAATGGCAAGTCTTTGAAACCGAGGAGGAATATTTTGAGCGCTGGAACTAAAATATAGATACTTTGTTGCCATTATTAACGATTTTTTAACTTTTGCATTCCAATTAGTGATGCGCGATAACATTGGAACAGAAAACCATCGACTGGAACTATCGATAGTTTTTGAGTCCGTTAGCATATTGCGATAGCTTGAAAGACGATCAATAACGATTTTCCAAAAAAATTCCAAGTGATTGTTTTTGAAACACAATCGAAGAGATGTTTTTCAGACACACTACACCCAGCCTGAACAAATGTATTATTGACGCCGCCTATTTGTCGTAGTAGCAGGTGGTACACTGGTTCGTGAAATGCGTAAATAAACATCGACAGCAACACACGTCACGAGAGTTTACGTTCTTTGTCGCCAGGTGGATCTCGGCTCGACATATAATGGCGGTGGATATTGTCGTAGCGATTTGACAAATGTGCAAACTTTCTACGTTCAGTTCGCCTTTGTATTTGTTCTTATTTTACTTTGTCACAGATTGTCCAAATTTTGCTTAAACTTATTGGCGTCTCCCAAATTTATAAAACTATCGAATATCCTATACTGTTGACGGTTTCTACTACTTTTATGTATATTACTGAGCAGTCAAAATCTACCAATAGTTCACTATATATGACTATGGCGTATCACTGATTCCAATGCAGTTTTTTTCTTCCCCCAATCAACTTACAGGCTTTACGTCCCCCTCATAGTGCTTAGGCACTGTGCGAGGGGGAACGACCAGTACCCCGGGATCGAAATTTTCGAGAGCCCGCGCCGGGAATCGAACCCGGGACAGCCGAAACCACAGTCGGTCGCTAAATCAACTGGGCTGTGACGAGTCGTTTTTTTATATTCTTTTAATGATAAATATTTTTAATAATTACCGATAACAAACAGGAATTCAAATTTGTAAAATATATTTATTTCCAATTGTGTGTGATGTGCCGTCAAGTCGATCTCCCCAACTTATATAGCCCTGTAGATAAAATCCCTCCTGGATTTCCGATCGCAATCGAGAACTCATTCCCTCAATTGCTGCAGATTTATTTCTTAAATCTCGCTCTCTAATCCTATCCATCCACTTGATGCTTAATATTCTCTTTTTTACGTGACTGATATTTTAATAACAGTGTTGATTGGAGGAGGTCGATATGGTTGCTAGCGATAGGCAGATACCAATCCGAACATCGGTCGACCCCCTAGAACAAATAACGCCCAAAATAGTACCGACCGTGTGTGTGTGCCTATTATTGCTATCAACGTCAGCATGCACTACCGGTAACGGATGATTCGAGTATTTTCGGGTGGCATTTTAACAAGAACACAAGTCATTACGTGCGCGCTGGCATTCGGGGCGGCTTGGAAACATAAAAGTTTCAAGAAAAAGAAGGGACATGCCCGTTATTAATGACCGGTTGGTCTGGCGAACAGGTATTCCTTTTTTTTGTCTACTCAGAATGCATGTAAACACCCCAAGTCTGCGGCCTCTTTGCCAGTACATTGTCAAGAGTGCACCTACCTAGTCGGCCGTTAGAGCATCTCCGTGCCCGATAGTCTTTAAAAGAGCCGGTTATGTTTTTTTCTCTCTACCTCTTTGTCTTCCTGAGATCCGCGTGTCTGAAAGTCTTGGAAAAAAATTGAAAATCTGAAAAAATTATTTGAAAAGACATTTTTGTTTCAATATTTTATAACGATATGTTGTGACCCTGTTGCATGTTTGTAGATCAGATCTTTGACACGTCTACATGCTTCTTTTTTATGTATTGCATATTCATTATCGCGTTTTCAGTCTTGAGTATATTCGGGATTTTATTTTTGTAAAATGGTTCCGCGTCTTCTTTTCAAATATACAAATTAAGGAAAGCCCGCGAACTGCGGCAAACTCATGCCGCCCAATCTGCAACGTCTGCCCGACGCCACATAAATTGCTATGTCCATGGAGCTTGATGCTTTTTTCCCCACACAGGCATGTGGATACTAGAAAGTACACAAATGGGTCTCAAGAGGTTGTTGCAAGCAACATTGCCTGTAGGACAATATGGTGATGTTCGAGATAATGGTGCATGACCGGTCTGCAATGGTATCCGCCATCTTGGAATGGCTCTTTGGCGACGGTCTATCAATTTTAGATGGCCACTGTCAGTCAGGGACATGTGCATTAAGCACGCAAATGTCGGAGTCAAATGAAAAATGATGATTGGACTATTCCGGGAACATTTTTTTGTTTGCATGTTTTTGTATCGTGTATATATACAGTAGATTATTTCGAAAAATAAGTATGCTGGTTTGCAGGACACGAATGTCTGTATACAAATAACGCACACTGTTAAAAAGCAGCACCACACGACACCTCTAAAATACATAAGCTTTTAGGGAAAGAGGAATGACGAGCGAATTCCTTCGGAATTTAAGTAAAGCCTAAGGAAATGGTCTACTTAGGTAGCAAGCCTAGGCTATGCAAAATTACATGTTCGCCCCTGGGAGGGGAGGGGTTAACAGGCGGAAATGCTGGTGAATCTCCCTTTCCCACAAGAGCATAAGAAATGCATCAAATGGAGTTAATAGAATTATTTCAAGCGATCAATCGATGTTCGGACCGATATTCTTTGTAACCCAAGATTCATCTAGCACATTTAAAGCAATGATATTGTTTATTAAAACCGTTTATTTAATAATTTAAGAAGTACTTAATAGAAAAATTATCGAATAACCGACTAATTTCGCCTTGTATTTTGATTTGTATCGATTACAAAAATATCGGTATTGGTCTGATGTGTTAACTTTTTGAATCGGTCGATTTCTATAGTTTGCACCGACCGTAGCTTGTGGTGCATTCTGGTAGCTTTTCAGTGAAACTAAGGAGTTTGCCTTTATTTTCTGCGCCACCTGGTGGTCACAACCTGGACAGAACATTATCGTAGCCACGAGAGCGCCATCATTGGAGGAATCCCGTTGTCGAAGCATCTTAACTTCTCCGCTGACCCGTTTAGCTATGCCGTATATGTTCACGTAGAACCACGTGGGTGGTTGGTGAGGGGTTTTCTAAAGTTAACCACAGGTCATGTTGTAGTGACGTCAGTAGTCGCTCCCTTACTGTAAAATGTGCACTGGATGCTGACCAGCTCTTTAAGGCTCACAACCCCGCAACAGCGCCATCTCGTGATATTGCCAAGAGAGAATATTGTTTCTCTATCTCCCAACCATTCGTCTACGATTACTTCAGTGACAAGATCTCTTTTTCTCGCTCCAATGGGATCTGTCGAATCACGATCCTATATATATATATATATATATGTACTCGTGTAAATTATTCGCGCGTTGTTCTTTTTTGTTTAGTTTTGCAATCTTTTCGTGCTACTCGGCTTCAAAGCACTTCGGACGCTCGGAGACAGAAAAAAATACTGAAAATGTAGCCGCTCTTTGGGCCGTGGAAGCGTAGCAAACAATGTGCCGGTTCTGCGTGGCTTTGCGCTGTCAATTTGCCATTTTCCCGAATGATAGCGGGGAAGAAGAAAAAAATCCGAATTGCAATCTACCGCAATGGAACGAGTAAAAAGAAGGGAGAGAACGAAAAAAAAAGATCTCTGAAAACAAACGCCGGTTGTTTTCGAAAATCACTTTCTCCGGTTTGGTCGACGCGAAGCCGCCCCTGTCGAACAAAAGCCTTCGCCAGCAAGCCAGCACACGTGTGGAAAAAAGGCGGTTCCGACGGGCGGAGGCTTCCACTCGGAACAACCGACGCCATTATCCGAGGCGTCGCGGAGGAGGAAAAAATAGCTGTATGGGTCGTCGGCCAAAACAGCACCGGCGAAGGCCCCCCTCTTCGCTATAACGAGGCCTGGAGTTCGAAGTATTTGGACAGCAAACGAACTGGAGGGCCTAGACCTTTTTCTGTGATCTGTTTCTTATTCGCGCGAACTGGTTGCTGCAGTTTCGAGAACCCCACATTTGTATCCCGATGACAGTGACGTTGGTTAACTTGGTTTGGTGTCGCATGGTATTGCGATTGAACGCGGTTATTATTCGTTCCGTATTTCCGATGAAATATTGATATTGCCGATGTTTTCACTATCGATTTACGACTATGGACTCTTCCAAGACGGGAAGCTTTACAGCTTGCGCAGTTGCAAACGTTTGAGATTACCATCCCACATCGTAATTACTGGTACGACCCGTCGTAGCGCAGTTGGTTTAGCGACGGACTGGTTCGGCGGTCCCGGGTTCGATTCCCGGCGCGGGCTCTCGATTATTCGATCCCGGGATACTGGTGAAAATGTGCGTCTCACATAGTGCCTAAGCACTGAGAGGGGTACAGAAACTCCTGTTGTGATATATATATACTTCAGTGAATTAAAAAAAAAATTACAGCAGATGCTGCAGCGTCATCTATTGACAACACTGGTAAACGTTGAATCTCTACAGGAAACAACTTAGCGTCTTTCGTTGCGCATAAAGAAAAACTGTCTTACAAAACGTCATTAATCAAAATGTATATCGAAAATTAGTTACGGCTGCAAATAAACTAAGCTGAATAATGCCCGATAGCGAGACACGTTAACCCGTCTGCTACAAGTACAGACATACATACAAAAAACACCTACGAGCTTTCAACCGCTAGGCAATTTTCAAACGAGTGAGGATATGTTTGAATAAGTGGAAACATAAAGTCGTATAACTGACTCAAAAAGTGTGCGACCTCCAGTGTCGAAGAGTTGCAAGGCTTGCGAGTGTTTGTCTCAGATAGAGATCACTCCGGTGTGGAAACCTCCTTTTTTGTGCCAATATCGTTATTTCTCACCGCATGATGGCGCAAATGTTACTTTGCACAGCCCGGACAGGCATTTGTTGCAGTTTGTCAATTTTGCAAAAGATTATTTTTGCTTGGAGCGATCTATTAAAATAAATTCGAAGCTGTTAAGAATAAAAATGGCACTCGAAATGGTTAAAGAGGACATTTTATTTTGCCATCCACGAAACATAGAAATTAGCGCCACATTAATAACGTTTTTTCTTTAGCCTATTAATTTTTTCTTCTGATATTTCGGCGAGCGCAAGTCAGCACAACAAGCTCTTGTGTGACGTCCACTGAGCAAGAACCACGTCTGCAAGGTAGTTTAAACAAGAAGAAACTGGATATAGAAAGTTTATTTCTTGAAAGGCAATTTTCTTTAAATTACCCTCAATTAGGAGCTCTGGATCCCCGACGTTTCTATAAAATAAAAAGAATTACGGGCCAATTTTCGAAGCCATTAGTGATATTGTTAGGTGATTTAGTTTTTTTTTTATTAAAATTGGCGAAATGGGCGGTCATTTTCGCCACCGCGGGCTCCTGACTCGGAGCCAACACACAAATATTTGCGAATTATTAAGACACGACCACATTGCACGTCCACTGTCTTGCTGATGCATACATAAAAATTTAAATTGTTATATTTGGTCTTAGGTTAAATAGTTCACTAATTACAATTTTAATAGAATGCCGATTGGAATATTCATGAGGGGTTTTAGTTAGGACGTCTGGATGATATATATATTAAATGGTGAATTCGGGACAGGCCGAATGAAGGAGACGAGCCGAGTTGCCGATTGGAAATTCGGAAAGTGGTGACGGACATGACTTCCGGATTTTTGGTAAATGCATATTGACTGCTCGATCTGTTCCAATGGATCTTGACGTACGTCCCGTCCCCTATGCTATGTCAAGGAGGTTCACCAGGGTGTTCGCCATTTAAAAAAAAATCCAGGAATGGACCCGGTAATTTTGCCTAATCCAGGCTTAGTACATAAGCACCTAGATAGGAATTTGTACGTGATATCGTACAGGCTTTATTTCCATTCCGAGGGAAGGCCTGTTTTGTGATTTTCTCTCGCCTGAAAAATTCCAGCGGTCTCTGTCGGGAATCGAACCCGCGTCACGGACACAAATGGCGAGCACGTTCACTCATCACTATGCCAAAATAGCAGCCGAAACGTTTATTGGTTGCTTTCTGTAATCTGATGAAAATATTTTAGGACCAAATAAATTTTAAAGCATTCCAGGAATCTGGCAGGAGATAACATTTTTTTATAAATGAATAATTGCCTCGCTTGGATAAAATAGGGGGATTAAATTTTAAGTGCTGACCGTTTTCGACCTTGAATTATTATTCGGCATGCCTTTAAGAATACATTTTTTTATCGGCGTAACCATTTCCATATTATGTCATGAATAATAAATGAGATCCAGTTTACCCCCAATTTCTAAACGTTGTGGAGCGGTCATTTTGAATAGCAAAAAATTAGTTAATCGTTTCCACCTACTGGAGTCTGCAAACAAAACTAAAAGTTAAACAAAGAAAATAAATGGTAGAGCTAATTTCTAAACGTTATGGATCGGCCATTTTGAATAGTAAAAAATAATATTGAATCGTTTTTCCCGGCCAGAGCTCATGAGTTTTCCATAAATGAAACTTGCGCGCTGGATACAGGCACGGATTCATCAGCTTTACTTCCATTACGAAGGAAGGCGTGTAAGAATTTTTCTCGTCCGAAAAATTCCGAAGGTCTTGGTCGGGAATCGAACCCACGATCACGGGAATAATAGTTAGGAGGGATGCGCGCTCGTCGCTATTTTGTGTGCATTGTAATAATAGTGGCAACCACGGCTGTCATAGGGATTATGTGCCGTTCATCTTTGTCGGTCACGCTTATGAGTTTCTGCCTAATTATTGTGCTGTGTGTATGGGGGCGGTCTAATTGTAATTTTGGCCGTTTTTTTTAAACAGTGCAACACTTGATGCACCTCGCCTATATGTACCCTTTATGTACACTGTACACACGTGTACTTACCTATATTTCCTAACTGCCGCCGAGTCGTGTGACTTTTCCCGAGACGAGCAACCGAGCGAAAAACCGGAAAAGATTTTTTCGAAAATGGGTTGGTTGTCGGCCGATGTTCCTAACCATATAGAATTTCCAGGGGTGTGTTGGTGGTGGTGGTGAAGAGATACACGGAGTTAGCAAGGCATATCGCCGATTTTGTTATAAATTCTCCCCCGTTTTTTTTTATTTTTTATCTCGTAATTTCGAGCAAAGGCGTAACATCAACGGAACATTAAAATGGCAACAAAATATCCTTTTTTTATTTTTTGTTCCAAAGTTCGAGTTGGCCGAATAACTCGTGGATATTTCCAGCTCCAGCTTCCGGTTAATAGTGTAATATATCAAACCAATGTGATCGACACATGCAATTTCCCCACACAAGCTGCTCCCATTTATAGACCTTGCTCGCAAATATTGTGGTATCAATTGTGTGAGAGGCTCACTTAAACAAACGACCATCATATATGTTTTTTGATTTTGAATACACGTAAGATTTCCTGTGGTAGTTCGATACATTACATACAATAACGATGTTTGAATAATTTCGTTACAATGTTGGCATTTTAATAAATGACTGATTTACTACAGAAAAGAAATGATGATTTTTATGAATTACACATATGTTTAGTTCCAATAGGGATTTGAATAAAAAGTGTGTTTCTTCGCAAAATTTATAGGATAAATGCGATTTATCATTAATGTCAACACAGCCATGAAATACATGCACCATATGTTGATAATTTCTTAAAATTAATCGGAAATCTCTGGCTAGCATGACGAAATTTGAAATGTGTAATATTTGGCAGTTAAATGTAAATATCAAATGGCCTGAGTCAAACGTGAATTAAATTACCTTTGTTTCTAAATTAAATTTAATAATTCGAAAATTAAAAACGCTGCTAACGAATATACCCGAACTGGAAAATACTCGAATTTCAATTTATTTTGTGACCAAATGTACTGGTCAGCCTATTTCGGAATTCTAGAAATTCTGCGCCAGTACAAACAGCGCACAGTTTCGAAAAGATGGCAAAAGAATTCCAACATTTGGAATAGACTGACTAGACTGGCATTGTCAAGTGCCATTCTGATGGATGTCACAGGTCAGGTCAGCGACTCGTGCGAGCCAGGCATGACCTCGACCGGCATCACTCCAGTGACTCCACTGTTGTCTTTTTTTCTCCAGTTGCTCACGTTTGGACGGAACTTGGTTTTTCCAGTATTGAACGCGAATGTTCATTAGGCCTCCTGACAATTCACAAGCAAGTTCACCGCGCTCACCTGCGCGGAAAAGAGCATTTGTTCCAAAGTGACATTTTAATTTTAACATGTCACGTCGAAAATTTATTTCAGGTTTCCTGAGTCTCCATTAACCAGAATTAAAAAATGCAGATACAGATATAATCTCGTATAGTTGAATAAGATTTTGCAGGCTTCTTAGAAAATATTATTTTAAAATGTCCCAAAGGTCTTACAAACGTTTGTCCAAATTAATCGACTTCATCGTAAAGTTTGGAAGATTTTTTTTTGCTCGGCATACTATTGTCTCGGGTGATTGATTGCAGATTAAGCGGCGTGAGTGCCGGACTTTTCAAGAATAGCCAATGTTGTCAAACATTTGGCAAGGATAGTTTCTGAACACTTTCTTCAAAATTCAGGTGGATCCAAGGTCTCAGGAGGTAACTTCAGGAGACTGGTTGAACTAGCAAGTTTGCTGAGGGGTCGAATTGTGTGTGACCGACACTGTAAGCACGAAATCTCAAAAATAAAGACATTTATTTTTTGAGAGCCGCATAACGTGTTTCACAATTTACAATTTGGAACAAAAAGTGTGTTGTGTGCTAGAATGTTTTGGAACATTTCTTAAAATTTGAAAAAGAAAACGCCTTTAACTTTTTAAATGTCAGACAATATTTTCTTTAATTGTTTCGGTGTTTGTGTCTCTCAAAATACAAAAAAATGTCTCAAATTGGGTGAGATTATGTGTTTGCAGTGTGTGTGGATATGATTCTTATCGAAAACTGAGTTCGAACACTGGGAAAATACGTGACGTCGGGGTGGGTACACGCTTGTTTTCGCAGCGTTGTCCAGCCTTGACTTGTAACAATCTGCCACTTTCAGCTAAATATATGAGATTTTTTTTCTCGACTATTATGATGTTTAAAATTTATATACAAAGTTTGCGTGAATTCTGAAAGAAAATATCCAGGAATCTCCTGTCTTGTTTCGGTTTGGAGCTCAGGAGGTTTTACAAGTATCTTATTTTTAGTCAAGTCGGTCTCTCCCATTGGCTGGAGCTCAGTTGAGACAAATTAGCAACTCCATCTAGTGAGCGGGCGAGAAACGAATACCGGGGGAGATTATCATATGCATATTTCAGGAATTCGCGGAGGAATTAGTGTCTGGAGAGCCGACGTTGGCATTTGTGGTCAAGCGCGCGGCGGCCGAAATAATCTGCTCTCGAGTCCTCGCGAACGGACTTGACCAACCGGTATATATGACCATTGGAGAGGGGTGGGGGAGGAATTATTCGAGAGAATTTTCACCCCGATCAAATAATATATGCACTCGGATTTTGTATTTGGACATTATGTCCATTGTGTCACTTCTGCACGATGCGAGCCTGTCATGTTCGCGTGTTCGAATAATGGCGGCCGCGGTGTGTATATGCAGTACCACATTCACTCATACATGTGTATATGTCGGGCACCATTCAATATATCCATTAGGTCGCACGAATTATTGTCCCAAACGTAATCCCGTATATTAGCATTATTAGTTTTGCACAAAAGGACAGTCGAGGAGAATTTTTATATTGTGGTTTGATGATGGGGCTGGTCAGTTGATGGACTGGTGCATTCATTGAATGTCGAAAATGAATTGAATTTTTCTGTCTGGTTTTCATGCACGTTGGGTTCTACGTGCAATAGAGGGGCTGGCCTGGTATGTGTGTGCGCGCGTCATTGCGTCTGATTTGGGGGCGAAATTTCGGTGAGGCCTGCAACAGCACGCATCCACTCATTCTCTACAATTCATGGGGTCATGAATGTCTGGTTTGATGTATTCACCGTTCCGTTCAAATGTTGGTGAGATGGTCTGTAATTTGAAAAGGCATATTGAAATAATATTAATGAGAGGTCGTGTTTTCCGATTTCGATTTGCATTGTGTACTGTTGCAGATGTTCAATTTCTGTGTCTGGTGTTTTCACTGAAGGAGAAACTTGTTTACACGCCGTACGCACGTTGCTTGCTTATCAGTCTGTTTTTAACTTTTCACAAACATTCTACTGTACCTCTTTCGATGCTAAAGCACTGTGTGACGATCACATTTTCAACAGTGCCCCGGGATCGAACAAAAGATACCCCTTTTGGGGATAATCGACCCGGGACCGTCTCACCCCAACTGATCTGGCTCTACTGACGAGCTATAGCTAGGCTACGACGAGTCGTCATCGTCTCGATCAAGTCCTGCTCTAATGTCGGTCTTGTTTTGAGCTCGTTTTAAGTCTGCCTCAGTCTCCTCTAGATTTCGAGACGTGCGGGTGACGTGCCACGTTTGTAAACACACTTTCGCGGAAATATATTGGAGCGGATTGCGCGCTGCAGTGTAAGATCTCCGTTTACAATAAAAACGTTGATTCGTACTTGAGATGGTTTTTTTTTTAAAAGGTATATGCGATACCTTCTTGTCGTCCAATTTTGTCCCTGTGTATTGAAGTTCTCTGAAATGGTTATTACATGCGTTATGAATCAAGTGGATAAAGCACACAATCACGTTTCAAAAAAAAATTATACCGAAAGGGAATGCATTGTCCCTTATGTGCCATGCACGCATAACAATATTTCACTTGACGTAGTTATCAGTACCGTTTCTATCGGTTGGTTGTGCGAGCGGTTTGACTAGATAAATGGTCGCACAAGACGTGTGCCATGAAACTCAATATGGCTGGTAGTGCGTCTAAACGTGGCGACGAGAATTCAAGTTGATCGCAAGTCTTATCAATAAGAGTTTTCGAGATTGTCTGGAACACGCATATGGAATATAGCAATATCACATTGGTAATTGTGCGCGAGAACGTTCGTGTAAGGCGAGCAATTAGCAATGAGATGAGATAGAACTTCGAGTCCTGATCACTTTTGATCACAATTGTTGACAGTTTATTCGATGATTTTGCTTCTGACAAATGTAACGAACCAACATATTCTCTCAAAACGCCACGAGGGGTAGTTAATTATGGATATGCACAAAAAAAATGTGTTCCAAATTAAAATTGATTATTTATGTTTTGGCAGTTTTAACGTTTTTGGATTTCTTAAGTACTCTGTAGTTAGACAAGGCGGTCGTTTTATAATTTTATCGTCTCTAATGTGTCTTCGTGGCTTCACTGCCGTTATCCATCCTTCAGTTGGTGTCGCCTTCGTAACTCTTTGTACACACAATGTATGTCAAAGACACCCACCGATAACGTTTTAGCACTTGACCATTACGTTCGTCCCAATCAAGTGCGCCACAATTTTTGGAGAAGCTAAAGCTGCTCAGCGAATTTTCCCAGAACGCCTGTTTCTATTGTAGAAATTATGTCGGAGATTTGCATCGGTTTCCATGGGAGAAAATATCTCTGAGCGTTGCATCTGTTTTCATTTCATGCAACTTAATTCAGAATGCTAAAATTATTGAGACTGCACAAACATTTCTCATTTTTATTTATTTTTATTTTATCGACATGAACATCTAAATTTGAGTTGTACAACTAAAAGACAACCCCCTGCATTCAGCGAATACAAAGTATTATCGATAAGCATCAGGTCATCCTTTATTATCAGTGTGGCGTTTTGGAAGTCGGTCGCTCTTTTTTGTTGTTTAATCGAGTTTGCGCTATAGATGAGTCGCTGTAACTATCCCACCCCTCGCCACGTACGTTCACAGCACGCACGTTTTGCGCCATGTAAATTAGCGACCACGACCTCCGTATGTCGCGCATGTACGAGACGGCGATGGGAATTATGGCGAGTGAGTGACAAATTGAAGCTCATTATTAGTCTTATTAATATTAGTCGTGTCGTGCGCCCGCGCGCCCCAGATGGAGTGCTGCAGATAAAACCGCGCGGCTGCTGTTTACCATG
>JAQGBY010006844.1:0-12527 GCA_034698785.1 Mycogona germanica | reverse complement strand
AGCCTCGTACGAGGCAACGGCTTGCTAAACCTAAAATCCGATACCGACAACTACAAGCAGCGCCTTAAAATTGTCAAATATGGTTACATGTGAGTATAATTTATGTCCAGATATATAATATATAAAGTCTAATTTCGGGATCTACCCTCTGTTGTAAAGTTCGACCTCTTCCTGTTCCACTTTCCAGCCCGTTTTTCGACTTATTTCATTTCCTTTTGGACGAGCGCATTAGCTCACCGACTCGAATACAAAGTTTCTGTTTGGCACATAAATCCAGTAGCATTTCGGGTTCGATTCCCGGTGCGGGCGATTATTCGATCCGGGGGTATTGGTGAAAATGTGCCCCTCACATAGTGACTAAGCACCGAGAGGTGGTACAGAAACTCCTGTTGTGAAAAAATTCTTTTCGATCTTTTTCGATAATTTTTTGGATACATCATACATCTTCCATCAATTATACATCTTCAGTCAAAAACACAAAAAAAGAACAGCTCAACTGAACAACTTGATTTTTGCACAGGTGACCACACCTGTGTTGCATCTGAAGAAATTTTAATCTGACCAGTGGTGCTAACTGTTCGAATGTTATTTAGTGATTGACTCTTCCTAATTTAAATAATTTCTTGATTAATTTAAGGCCCTGTATGACTGGAAAACCCCTATATGGATAGGTTGCATTAATACTATTGCAATAATAATGGTATTCAATAGAGCGTGTTGCAACTATATGTACTAGAGCTATACTAGAGCTAGAACTCAAAACTCGCCATTCATTTTTCATAAAATATTTAGAAAAATTGATCATAGAATGTACACTTAATTTTTTTGTTATATTTATAATGATGTATTTCAAATAGAAATGAACATATGAACTAATTTTGCAACTCTTATTCGTTGTTCACAGATTATTGAGAAAACATTTGCACCAACAAGAGCACCAACGAGAGGAATGAAGGCTGTCTGGTTAATTGTGTGTTTCGGGTTAATTATGTTGATGACACCATCCACATTTGGAACATCCAATGATATCAATGTTCCTGAGTTGTTACCAGTGAAGCGAAATATTATTGTCGTTCCTAATAGAAAATGCCCGAATGGCCAGAGGCGTGATCATTCTGGGAAATGTAGGGTAATCATAACCTAGGGTACCATTAATTGAATTCTTTATTTTTAAAAATATTGGTTCTCCGGATTTCATTTTAAATATGCAATTAGGTAATTTCGGTTTGTTTGTCAGACTTGACCATAAATAAAGAATATGTTAAAATAATGAACTACATGTATGATCATTTAGATGTTATTGTTCATTGACATAAAACCAGGTTATTGTTTTTTGTTTCCAATCAACCGCACTACAGGCGTTACGTACCCATCATGGTGATTAGGCACTTGTTAAAAATATAAAAAGGGCTGGATCATGCCGAGAGGAATATCTAAATAATGACGATAAACAAGTTTTGCCAACTAGACAGTGACTGGTGAGCTAATATTGGTGACTGCCGATACGAGACCACAATTGGACAAGGACCATGATGAGGCCAAATCAAGTTAAGATCAGTGAAGGGAATTTATTTTTCGCGAGATGGAGCATTCAGATTCGTAAGTTTACTTATGCAACCTGCTCCCAAGTTAGCTAAAAGGGATGTAGGAAGGGGAGGTTAGGGGTGTGGGGATAGGGGCGATGGAGGAAGATCTGGCTGCAGACGGTCTGGTGGAAGGAAGAGGGTGGTTGGTGGGTGGCCCAGCACCTATCGCTCATGAGAAAGAAACAAAAAAATTGTGTTTATATTCGGATAAGGCACTACTTGAGGTCGTGAACGTCATCATGCAACCAGTCGCTGTTGCTGGCTCGGGGGCAGAGTGATCTGCATTGCTGCATATATGATTGTGTGCTGGGGTGGAATTGGGGATCAGTTGGGCCTCCACGGCTATATTGTGGGACACTTGTGGTAGGTGAGCAATTCAAATTCCCTTGAACAGTGGAGAAGATCCATAGTTGTGTTCACCACACATAAGCTTATCAAATATATGTTTTCGTGGTTTTATCATTGTTTTATATCTTTGTTGAACATCCCCCTATAAAAGGCATGAACCCCATTAGGGGAATACATTGCTCGCTCCAATGTCTGAAAAACGGTTTGTTTACTTATTGTTAATTACAGACCTGTATATCTATTATATGTACTAATTATGTGTACGTTATGTACGTATTAAATAGTAATAATTAAAAAATACAAATTATGCAAATTGGAAATGATGTTTCGAAATCATCTTTTACATATTTTAAACCAAACCAGAAAATTTTAAATTTTGAAATTAAAAACGATTAGACTTCCTGATGCTTTCAAAATTGAAAATAATATTCTTAGAAGGAGGTAGGAGCCGATGATAGTTAATCACTCAGATAATTGGGGATTGCAGGACTATCTGATTGTAGTCCTGCAATCCCCAATTATCTGAGTGAAAATAATATATTTCAATTTTTCAATTTTAAATAGTTTTGGTCAAATCTAGTTTTATAAAATACAAAATTTCTTCTCCCGTTCTTCGTGAGCTCACAAACTGCGAAACGCAACGCCATGACGGAAGGTTTCATGAGATTGTAGTTGGGCTAACAGGAGTGAGTAATGACGCCACAATGACAAAGATGATTGTGAACTGTAGGACTACTGAAAACCTCTGTTTTTTTAATTCACTGTAGTCACTTCTTCACATTCCACGTAGCTGATATTAATGCATTAGGTTTTGCTAGATAAAAATAATTTTTGTTTCTATCAAATGTTATATAAATTTAAAAAATCAGAGCTCTCTCGGAATACATGTACATTACAGCATCTGCAGACTACATCTGCCATGTAAATATGAAAAATGCCAGTGTGAAATTCTAATAAATTTGAGAATCATAATTTTCTCGAACGTGCACTAATTTTTATAATATTCTGTATAATGATCATTATTCAAATTTTGAAAAAAATTGTATTTTTGTGCTCAAACAAATTTGTTTTCCTGTTTGTCACAATATCTTAAGGGCTGACGATTTCCATACACTTGTTGGAACTTCGTTCACACAGCTGGGTTTCAAGTGAGATATGTTTTTTGTATACTGTAGTTGATGGAGGGTGAAAAAGGTGAAATGTCATTGAAGGGGGATTGTGGGGTTACACAGTAGCACATCATCAGCGGAAGTTATATGAATGCATAGACGACAGTACAGAGAACGAACAATTTCACTACACTCTTTTTACTCTATGGTTTCATTTTGTATTTAAAAGGTCAAAAATATGGTTTCGCAAACTGTATAAATGGAAGAGCTGATCTTCAATGGGATCCCCGGAATCTTTAATTTAGATCCGGATCACATTTGTATTTTATTTTAACCGATTAATAAAAGTACAAGTATTTTGGTTTGTCATTTTTTAAATGTTGCAACAACATTTTGTTGAGTAATTCGCTTTATGATTTACATGTCCATAATTATCAGGACATTGAGTCAGTGTATTGGTTTTCCAGATGAGTTACATGGAAATTAAAAAGTTCACTAAAAGCTTGGTCTCGATCCAAAGTGAGCATTGTTGAAATGATTATCTTGGCTAGGTTTCCAATTCCAAAAATTAGCCATAAGTTTTAGAACCTGAACTTTTTTTTAAAAAAATGATTAAACAAAGCAGTGTGGCGCAATAAATTTGACATCAAAATATATTTTATTTCATCTTTGCGAAAAAGGGTGATCTTGCAAAAAAAGGTATTCTTGAAAATTGGTAATGATGTTAACCAATACATTTTCAAATATTCCAAACATAGGGGGCGCTGCATTTTGACGTCTGCTTAGTTTGGGCGATATTTTGATCTACTTAAAATTCATTTTAATCTGTCAACTGTTCGCAGTGATGTAAAATATATACACTAGAAGGGTACCCGGCTTCGCCTGGTAATTGCCTGTAGTGCGGTTGACTACAGTTGAAAAAAATAAAAAAAATAAAAAAATTGGTTATTCTTAACTCAATCGAAGCCGGGTACCCCTCTAGTTACATAATAAATTACTAGGAACAAAATAATATTACTCACTATCAAATGCTTCCTCAGATTTCACACAAACACAAAATACCATTTGCCGAAAAGTTTTCCACGTCAAAACTATCTTCTCCCCTTCAAAAAAATGACTGGGATGTAAAAGGGAGAACATTTTTTCCACAAAAAGGGGAGAACATGTTTTCCCCGTACATTTGTGATCTGCAGTTTGTATTTTCATTTGGGAAGTTATCGTTTGTAATGTTCTTTCCAGTGCTGCGAAATATATTTAAAAAATTCGAATTTTCCCGTCATGCGGTGGTGCCCCAACATGTTATTTTTATATTTAAAAATTAGAATTTCCAAACATTTCACAATTGAAATATCAAATCGAAAAAGAATTATTTTAATTTGGGTTTGAAATTAAAACATTATTTCGGTAAATAGTATGTATGTGGCTGCAACTGTAATCTGGTGTGCTTTGTTATGCTTTTGATGTGGAGACGTCATATTTTGTTTTCGAGCCGAATGGGAGATCAGTAGGATTTTGTGAACGGTTATTTTATTACGAAATTGAAGTAGGAGCCGTTGGTAGTAATCCTAGGTGAAGGGGATTGTTGGACGTGATCTATAACTCGGCAACAAAGTTGAAGTTGTATAAAAAGATTTTTAAATAACGGCAGACTTTCATATATTACAGCACAGGATTACAAGATTGAAAATGATAAAATCATCGAGATGTAATGGTACAACCTTGTGGAGGTGATCTGTATAATATTGAATTAAATCGCGGATGATGGTAAAATGTGCGAAATAAATTCAGTGCCGTGTCGTAATTTAGTTCATGAGATGGGTGGAAATTATGAGATGCCCACAAGGTTGTACCATTCCATCTCGATGATTTTATCATTTTCAATCTTGTAATCCTGTGCTGTAATATATGAAAGTCTGCCGTTATATAAATATCTTTTTATACAACTTCAACTTTGTTGCCGAGTTATAGATCGCGTCCAACGATCCCCTTCACCTAGGGTTATTTTCTTGTGAACTATTCAAAATAGAGATCTGAAAATGGGACGCTAGCAAACTATGCTGATGTAATATCAGGAGGTATAATTTTATTCAATTTCATTAAACCATTCGGGAGTTAGTCTCCGAACAGAAAATGATGAGATCCTGTTTTAGATGATAAGATATATCGGCCTCCATTGTATTGGGCCACTCTGCATTTGAGGAAACATTTTAATTTTTAAGGTCTTATTTTTTTAAGGTGAATATTTATAGAAATTTAAAAAATCCTTTCCTCTCTACATTACACTGCAAGCCAATGCCCCCTAAGGGGTCATGTTGTTTGGCGCATGTGGTTCGCCATGGGATGTCCTATGAGGGGAAGGGGGTTAGAATCCCAACCCAATGGAAGTGGTGGTGTGGTGCACGATGGGGAGTGCTACAGGGGCTGATCCAGTCCCAACCATCTTTCACGTTTCCGGTGCCGTTCACCATTTGAGGCGTTGACCCCTCGATGTGGGTGCTGCAGTGTCATAGGGGGGAGGGGGGACGATGAGGGTCAGAACGCCGGGTCAGTTAGGGGCGAGATTAGGAGGTGGGTAGTAGCTCTGTAACCGCGAGGGGAAGTACAACTGTAGACCAGCACAGGTGGTTCCGAGTCTGTCGCTCTCCCTTCCTCACATGTATCCGGTGGCTAAAGGGTGTCGGATTTCAACTCCATTGAGAAATGGGACTCTACAGTACAGATGGTTTCTTTACTGTAATGGTTGAAGACTGTGATAGGCTGCGACCATGTTAATTATTTTTAATAAAATAATCTTTGAAAATTCAAACAAGCATTTTTCAATGTTCTTCAATGATTTGTGAATCATGATTCAACTTATTCACTTATAACTTATTACAATATTTTTGCTGGATCTAGATAGCTAGTGGCGAGAAAGTTGAAAGGGTTAAATAATTATTGAAACTATTGAACTTATTGTTAACTTTCATACGATGATAATCACTTTGATGAAGAGAAATTTTATTTTTATTTATGTTACTCCTTTTAAAGTAGTATTTCGGGATTCCGCCGCTAGTGTCGCACCTGTTGATTAAACTCGTCTAACAGGCAAAATTGAAGAGCTATTTAGTTTCACTGGTCCAGCTTTTTCACGCGTCACATTTTTTAAACATTTTCTTCTCGCTTTTTTTCAACACAAGATTAAACCAAGACCATGACAAGACCAGCATTTCAAAATGATGTTTCTGAGAAGCTTAAGAATAATTTTCTTTAGAAGTTACAATCTTTGCTCAGCACACCACAAACAATTAAAAGCTCAGCCGCAATTTATAATTTTCAAAATCTTTATTAGCATTTCGTTTTCAATTTTATATAAAAAATTAGAAACACGTTTATCTGAACAATATTAAAAGCAAACACGCTACAACACACATACACACAAAATATATTATAAAAAACTAGATCGATAAATATTTTCAGGTTAATTAATTCGTAACTCTATCTTATAATAAAATGTAAGGTATTTCCTCAACATCATCAATTACCTTCATGTTATATCTGAGTGTGTATTTTAGGAATTATATTTTCTTTGTATATTTGGCACAACTTTGGTGAAATTTTACGATGCAGTCTAGAAGACAATTTGTAACAATTCCTAAGAAATCACGAGAGAATACCTATAATATTTTCCTGTATACATGTCAATAGTTTTCATGATGTGTCCGAGGATTTGATTGTCCGTGGATTATAAAAAAACTGGAAGCTCGGAAGTTGGCACATTGTATATTTGAAATTCCAAAAATCCATAAAAGTATCATTAGAATTGATCAATATAATAGGAAGGAGAACGTCTGGATTATTTTCAATCAAAATGGGGGTTGTGCCCGAGATAGGCCGGACGAAAAAAGACGAACAAGAGTTGGCGATAACTCTTCTAATATAATAATAAACTATTATTTAAAATGAAAATATTAAACTAGAAAACCGTGGGAACTGACGCTACAGATAAGACGATAATTACCCAAGACGATAATTTTCCATGAGAGATGTGGATGTGGTAAATTTGTGTTAGATGTGAATCGTCATCGTTTTATCTGTAGCGTCAGTTCTCACGGTTTTCTAGTTCAATATTTTCATTTTAAATAATAGTTCATTATTATTATATTAGAAGAGTTATCGCCAACTCTTGTTCGTCTTTTTTCGTCCGGCCTATCTCGGGCACAACCCCCATTTTGATTAGAATTTATGTTGATTTAAGAAACAAGCTGTTTTGCCAAATGTTTGGGGCATATAAAAACATAATTAAGAACATTTACTAACAATTACATATTTTAATACAAATATTCTGGTATGCCAATTTTGAAATATTTGTTGCTTAATTTTGAATTTCGTGAAAAAGAAGAAATAAATATAAACAAAAACAATCTGGCTACGTTAAGCATTTCAATTTTCTCATACACTATTAAATTCTATTTTTTTCAATGCAAATTGAAAGTTTTTAAATTAATGATAAACCATACCAATTTCTTTATTTTATTTCGAATTTAAAATGTTGCTATTTTTATTATGAATTTTAGAAACGGTTGAAATAATACAAGATGGACAGTTGATTAATGTGTTTGGAACTTGATACATGTTGTAAAAAACATTAAAAGAGAATGTTAAACATCAGCTATGGAGCAAATAAGGGAGAACATTGAGTATCAAACATAAAAATAAGGGTGTTCACATGAAGACAGAAATCACACACAACACTTACATTGCATAATTATCATCAAAGAAATATATTATTAAAGAATATCTGGTGCTATTGCAACTCTACTATGTTCGAAATAAAATATATGTACAAGTGTAGTTACATGGGCATTAATTGCTCAGCAACACACTTTAAAAATAGTAGCTGTTACGTAGATTATCCAAATAAGATTGCTCTTCAATTTGGTATTTATGGACGGAGCGGATAAAGGTCAGAAGTGACTAGGCTTGAGCTCATCCTTTCAGTGTCACCGGAAATGACATCGGTTTTCTTTTTGCGCGCAACTCTCGGGAACTAAATGCAAACTAAACTGAAAATAGTTATATAAAGATGAGCAGATAGTGAGCATTTTTTAAAACACTAATTCATTTGAGTAACCGATTTTATTTTAAATGTGTGAAAAACTGATTCTTGGTCAATTTTAATTCATTAATTATTATTTTGTGAAAATCTCAAAACCATTTATTGTGTTTGTCAAAATTCCATTTTGCATTTGTTCCGTGAAATGTGCGCAAAAACCGATATATATCAATAGATTTCAAGAACAAGGTTAAAATAATAATCGTACAAGTTTCACGTAAATTGACTAGGTTTTAAATGTCGGTAACCACGCTTCTTGCATTAGTAATATAAGTAAACACTGGTTGAGGAAATTTTGCGCAATAAATAAGACAACCGCCAACTTGGTTAGCTGGCATTCGTTTTGCCATAGACGGAGGCGCCATCTGGCCGTGTTGACGCATGTGACGTCACCAGACGTAATGAAATTGGCTCATTAACAAAAACATAATAAAATGGCATCATACAATTTTGCAATTGATAGCTCACACACTAGCAATAATATTGACCAAAACATTGTGCAGCATTAATCACACAATTTGGTTGTTCAAAAAATAACCGTCTGTGAGATTACAATTCTGGAATAGCCCACTAAAGGACACATTCATAATCACCTTAATTTTGACATTTTTTAAAACTTGAATATATAGTTTCGAACAATTTCTCTAAAACATTTGTCTCAAATTAGAAATCAAAAATTCCAAATTCGTGGTAAGCACAAAAAACAAAGAAAACAGTTTTATTTCAAAAGTATTCTATGATGTGTTGGTAAGGTTTCTATGATATGTGTTTGGGAATCAGTCTTATATTCTTTCTATCAGTGGTAATAGCAGATTATGGGATGATCTATTATTCATTAAAAGTACATATTACTAATATATTATGCAACGATTCGCAATTTTAAATGGCACAAGACATTTTTGGAAAATCTAAGACAAAAAACACAAAATTTATATTTACGACAAAACATTACAGCACAGGCTTATGCCCTCCAAATGTAGACACATGGGACCATTGTTCATTTCATAATACGTCAGTGCCTCTATCAGGGCAATGTATACTGAAATTAAAGGAAAATGCCTCACAACTGCACGGCTCAATATAATACAACAAGGTCCATTACAAAATATAATATTTTTAATATAGAAGGCATTAGCTGAAAGATATATATTTCAAAGGGACTAATTGTAAAGGCACTCTTTTGTTGATGATGGGAACATAGCTGCAACAGGAAGGGCCCTTGAGTGCAATTTCTTCATCGCTTAATTGACATGAAATAAAAGCTTATATGCACTCATGCTGGTGTGACAGATTATTGCTTTCGTCTTTCCAATGATCACCATCGAATGTACAGGTTTTTAACTAGCCACAAAATTCTTACTTAAATACGAGTATCAGACAAACAGTATGAAAAGCTTATAGGAGTATCCAACCTACAAGAGAGAAGCATCATGCAAGAAAGTAGAATTGGGAGCTTCTTTAACAAGTTAGGGATAACATGGCTGTGTGTGTTATTCAGTGGAAAAGCAGGCACACTACCCAGTGTCCAAAGTGTGGATGTAATGGAGTTGGAGACCCTAGAATTTCTAGTAAGGTTCTATCAAGTTTATACAAAGACATCGAATGTGTTCCATATTGTTCAATCAGATGAGCTCAGTAGGAATCACCCTTTGTCATGTCAATGGGTCCGGCATCATGGCCAATTGGGGAGTCACCAGGATCCAAGTGCTCCTGTGAGATGGCGCCACCAGTTGTTGAGCGCATACATGATGACTCCTCATGTTTATACAAGTAACTTTTGAGTGCAAACGCCTTTCCACAGCGAGCACAGACATAGGGCTTTACGTTTGAGTGGGTCTGGATGTGAGCTCGGAGATTGGACTTGTCGGCAAATGCCTTTGAGCACATAGGACAAGAAAATGGTTTCTCTCCCGTGTGAGTACGGATGTGACCTTGAAGTAGCCAGGGCCTCGAGAATGCCTTGCCACAAAATGGGCACTGACAACCTTGACCATGAGTACGAACATGCATGGAATAGGCTGGCATGGACACGTAGACTTTGTCACAGTGAGGACATTTGCGAGCCTTCTTGTCAGACATAGATCGATGGGTTTGCCGATGTCGTGCTAGGTTGCTGCTGGTACTATAGCGCTTGCCACATTCTGGACAGGCATTGGATGCATCTGGGGAGCTACCCGTCACCTCACCATCATCATCCTCAATGTCAGGGCTCAACCCCTCTTCTTCCTCGTCAGATGTCTGAAGAATGAGTGCACTGCCACCGTCAGAGTCGGTTAGTTCCTCACCAGGGGGTGTGCCAGGGACTGAGCCGCTGCTACCTGCGGATGGTGAACGGCGAAGTACAAAAGCTGCTGGATGTTGGTGATGGTGATAACTACTGGTGTGACCACGGCTAAGATCCTCTGGACCCTCGTTGCTCCCGCTGCTCATATCATCATCATCTGCTGAACTGCTGCTGCCCGATATGGTTGTGGTGGCGCCATAGTGCCTAAGATTGTGGTGAAGGTGATGCTGAAGCTGTTGAGGCAGTTCATGGTGTTGGTCATTTGAGTCGCGCAGGAGAGGGGGAGGAGGGGGAGGAGGAGGTGGTGCGGGGTCAGTTTCTGGAGATGAAGGAGGTGAAAGGTGCCAGCGGTGGGCTGTGGCCAGTGATATATCGGCCAACTGCTCTAGGCTGCTTAGCCAGTGGAAGCCATTGTGGAAGGCATCATAGAGCGAGTTCTTGGCTGCCAAGGCTGGTACCACGTTGTTGTGGGCCAGCAGAAGTGGAGCGCCAGAAGTGGATGGCCGGATGGGTTTCTCATCTGCCATTTCGGTTGGCAAGCTACAGGGAATGTCGTCAGTTTCCAGCATTCGATCTGGACTGGTTTCTGCAATGGCAAAATCAATATCACACGTTAATTATTTGCTGATCAATTTGTGTAGCTGCATTCACAATCCCACACAAGCGACATAGCATTCCGACATGAAATAGTGATTGACTATATCATGCAATTAGGATTCTCTCAATCTTGAGCCAAGCTTTTGAGAAATGGGGCGATGATGTTAAGATTATTTTCGATTCCAGATGAGTAAGCGTACTCGGCATGGACTCCCTGAGTCACAGTCAGTTTTTTTAAATTTTTATTCCAATCAACTGTAGTCAACCGCACTACAGGCGTTACGTCCCCCTCTTAGGCACAGTTGCAAAACCAGAAACCGGAAGTTGTTAAGTCGTTAACGATTACACAATTTTGCCGTCTCCTAAATATCCGTTTCTTCTCCACAAAACACATTTTTAAGTCACGACTATGTTCATGTACTGCACAATTGTACAATGTGGCTCAATAAAATCGGAGCCGATATATAATTTCTACATTTTTGCGAAAAGTTGACTAATTCATTTGACACTTGGCACAGAAGTCAATCGACATGATGCCTTTTTTTTGTATCAGATTGGTTTATTATTATTGTACCATGATGGTTATGTCTGCGATTGCGAACGGTCGTGAATCGTTCAGTTTGTTTGTCTGAATAGCTATAGTCATGTCCGTTTATTTCTCATTTTTCTTGTTTTTCCATGCAATGCCCCTTACCAACCGGTGTAACTATTTTGACCCACGCCGATGTCAAACCCATTTTATGCAATTCATTTCGGTGGACCTTCATAAATTGCCAAGACAATGCGAAGATCCACAAAAATTCGCGTATAGCTGATTATATTATGTTTTGAGAACTGCATCCTTTCCCCAAATTCATTAAAACCATACGCTGAAATTCCCTGCAATTGACCACCCCGTGGATGCTTGGAAATTATGATTGTTAAAACTACCGTAACCTTTAAAAAAATACTTATGACGCATCATTTAAAAGTTGTGAAAAGTAGACGTCACTTGTCAAATGAAATGACGAAAAAATAGAATTTAACACAATATTTGCAATATTCCGGATTGAAAATCGTAGCTTCATCATCGATCCTCGTCACACTTGTAAGCACGTTTGATCTTAACCTGCATGAGTAAGAAGGAAGTGCTTGGATAACCACATTGTGCCAAGTGGCCCATTGTTGGAACGACAAGACTCTCGTTGAAGATATGACTGTTTACGAGTCCATCGTTTAGCGTCACCAGTCACTTGAAAGTGGCTTAGCAGCCTTGGTTAATTTTTGCTGGATTAAAGTGTCTTAAACTATCTGACATTATTCGACTAGTTTTTTTACATCACCAACTAGTTCGTATTCTATTCTGCATGAGTAAGGTTGCGTTAAATGAGTTTCGACTACAAAGTTCTGTATTGGATCTAGAAAACTTCATGAATTTCAAGAAAACAATGTCTCTTGCACACTTAAAAATGATATCTTAAAAATGACACATGTGTGGTCTCATTTTTCGATGAAATGTCGTTTAAGACAAT
>JAQGBY010006843.1:0-12527 GCA_034698785.1 Mycogona germanica | reverse complement strand
AAAGCCCGCGCCGGGAATCGAACCCGGGACCGCCGAACCGCAGTCCGTCATAAACCAACTGCGCCACGACGGATCGTCACTTAATCCAGAGCGCGCACGATTAATCTACGGCATTGTGCTTGGATAGCAACAGTGAAAAAACATGTTTTTCGTAGAAGAAAAATAAATCACCGACCGAATCCGCCTTCGATTGGAACATTGTCTAATTTCGAAAGAAAATTAGCGCTTCCGGTGGCGGGGATCGAAGATAGGGGAAAGAATACCCAACACAAAAAATTATTCACCACCACACATTTGACAGGAACCGAGTGTGGCGAGTTATCATTGGGTTCGTGAGTCGAAGCGACGTGATTCAGCATCTTTCCTAAAACGAATATTAAACGGTGGCTTCAAAAGAAAACGAGAGCCGAGTGAATTTAACAATACGGCCAGACCTTTTATTATAATAATCACGTGATCATCGCCCCCTCACCCCTACATCCACCAACACACCCTAAAGTCGATCTCCCCAATTAGATAAATGATGTCAACGATTTTCGCGATTTTGCGTGGGGTTGTAAACCTGATCGGGATTTGTGGAGGGGGTGAAGAAGCGCAAATCTTTAAGTTGAACTTGATCGGATCCAGACAGAAAATCCTTCAAATCGGGAATTAAGCCCGCGCTCTATGATGGACGAATGTAGTAATTCAAAGCGCTAACCACTAAACTATTCGGTCGCTCCCCAAAATTTCTTAATCAACACATTACGCTTGCTGAATGTAAAGTTAATTGATTTGTGCTGAGTTCAATGGAAGGTGCAGTGAATTTTGATAAATTTAGCTGAATGTTCATAAAGAAAATAAAGATTTGAATTCTGGGGCTGTTCTATCTAGTGAGGCAAAATGATACACTAAACTTCATTAACCAAAAGTGGTCTAACTAGAGAGTTACATATAGGAGAAATGTCAGGTTATAAGGCCCATGATCTCAGGTGGATGTTGGTTGGATACAGACAGCACCAGGTATTTCCATTTATTAATGCACGGGGTATGCGATGAAAACCGTTCAACACATACACAAAGAGCGTTCGGTAGAGGACAGCCTCCGACAAATGATGCCGGCACAGATTTTCATCTATATTTTTTCTTCTTCCGTGTCCGCCTCTCATTCACCGGATCCGCGTGCAGAGAAACGTGCACGAGCAGACGAAAAGTATCCCTCAATAACTGTTAATGCCTTCAACGTCATTACGATTGATCGTCGGGCATCAGGCGACGGCCGAATCGCGTACAGGTGTGCTACTATGACCGGTTTGGAGGACAACTAGATTCACCGTACTGTTGGCGGAGTCAGCGGTTAGCATTGGTCAGGGCAGCTATTCTCGCAATCTAGATTCTCGGTCATCTTTCAAATCGCTGTCTGGAAGCTGAGAGTATATTTTGGGACTAACACGAAATACGAAGAAACACAAAAATTAATTACATGTGATTATTGATTCTTTCCGTCAAATCAGTGAATACGACTCGTCGTAGCCCAGTCGTATTAGCGACTGACTGGCTCGGCGGTCCCGGGTTCGATTCCCGGTGCTGGCTCTCGAAAATATCGAACCTAGGGTACTGGTCGTTCCCCTCGCATAGTGCCTGAGCACCATGAGGGGACGTAACGCCTGTAGTGCGGTTGACTACAGATGATATTAAAAGTAAAAATAAAAATAACGTTTTGAAAAATACCGATTCAACCAGTACAACTCCACTAATAAACTAAAAAACAAATTCTATCAATATCTTCACGCAAAATTCAGTCATGCAGTCCGCCAACGTATAATTTCAAATTAAAAAATTAAACACTTGCTAAAACCTTTTTTGGTACGGATTAATTGTTAATAGTACTTTTCTAGTGTATCCTTGTTTGAAAAAATATGATATACCTATAGTGGTAACGGGAACCCGCACCCCTCGATTATGAGACATATAGCATATTGTAATAGCGTTTGTATCACCAGAACGGAACTCCAGCAATATATTAAAAGCAATATATTAAATGGCAAGAGATTCATCAGAATCGCCTAAATGCACAATACATGCGCTTTGATGAAGCACAGCGAACATCCTTTATAGGTGGAATAGATGAGATGCATTCAATGGATGGTTCGACTAGAATGAATGATTATTGGACTTCCGACGTGACACACAACAATCTGTATGCAGTTGTACATGCTCAGGCCAAGTCTCAAGGACAGCGTCTACTCACAGTATTAAATATATGGGAGAGAGGGGATATTGTGTATTGTGACCAAATTGAGGTCTCTAATGGATCTTAGCAAGAGTTCCAATGCAGACCATTGCATAATAAACTAGGCCTAGATAAACCTCATATTCAATCAGTGCCAAATTAAGATTGATTACACATGGTTTTTTTATATAAGAACGGTTATTAATATTATATCTTCATTCATGAAGTGGTAAATGATCCTCCACCCCACATAATCTTTTCCTTGCTATCGTAAAATTGACATCTTAAATTTGTCGATGTTGCTCAAATTCAACCCCGATTTTTACTGCCGTGAAAGTGAAATACCTACCAAACAAACAAAATCAAAATACTTGTTTCGTGAATATAAAATTTAAAAAAATTGATTTGATAATTTATTATAAAATAATAAAAAGTAACAATTTAAGATCTGGCAGCTAGATGATAGAGATGAGCCATCGTCCAACTTCATGTCAGATGCTAGGAGAGAACGCCAGACTTATTTCGATAATGGAAAAATGATTAAATAAATAAATGTTCGCATATACACGTAAATAATTCAGAAATTAAATTAATCAATATAAATCAATTGAGTAACAGAATCCAATCGCAAGATCGAATCGAGACTTAAAGACGACTCGAAAAGTAAATACTCTCGTACATATAGAGACGAGACGATAGATAAATTGTCATGACAAGTTTGAAAACTCGAACCACCTCGACGTTATAAAAAATGAAACTGACACACATCTAAAATGAGAAATGTTCGTTCTTCGAGCGTTCATACCAAATAATAACTAAACCAAATATGAAACGGATCTGAATGCGGATTCCGCAATGTACACGCCGCGTCTCCCTTATTTAATCCGCATGGCGTCTGGAGAGTTTGAGAGCGCGCGACCAAAAATAATCTGATTAATTGGAACACCTCGCGAGTGGCTTTTACCGCATTTACGCCACCACTCAACCTCCAGGGAGGACAACCCCGCAACTAACCTTGTCAACGATTTAATTTTAATTGATTGTCGAGCGCAGCGCATTCGGTTTCAAGTGTGAAAGAGTTTATGAACGGAAGATTCACATACCATACCTGACATTGCCAGAGGCTCACCGTCATAAGAGTCCAAAATTCGAAAGTTTTCAAAGTACTGTATAGACTGCCGAATTTACTTCACTAAGTTGGAAACCATTTTCGTGACCTCTGACAATTACAGTTGCATATTTTAAATTAAAAATCATTGTTATTCCTAAAACATTCCAGTTCATGGTGGAATCGCTGAAAGTGTTAACGTCAGTGTTGTGCCAAATTTCAAAATTAGATAAGTAATACATTATGATTATGATTTTTCTTGGTGAAACCACTGCCTTTAAAAATGTATTGGGAATTTAAGATGCCAATTTGTTTCTTCAAGTAGCAGCAAATTAAAAAAAAATAATAATGAAAGCGAAAATCTCGAATATCATAATGAAAGGAAAATTTATTTCTGAAATAAAATTTCGACAACACCAATTTCAACCGCAACATGCATCTCCACCGATCTGCGCTGAGAAGGCCGACAGTGTCGCTTATAATAATTAATTCAATCGCGTCAGTATATTTTAAAAAATGCTACCAACACAAATGGGTTGGGGACGGAGACAGTGTAGCAAGAGAAAAATTACACAAAAACGACTAGAAAAAACATTTGTCTGCAATTAAGCTTGGTGCGGGAAGGACCTGTTTTGCATAATAGCAAAAGCAAAACGCAAATTGAATGGTGCATAGAAGAGCCGCAAAAACGCCCCATGCCTCGACAACATATCCTGTTGAGATCAAAGAAACCCGTAACTTACTAGAAATCTTGTAAAACCAAAGCAATGAAACTGGAGCCCAATTCGTTAACTGCACCGGTTCAACGGTTCACGGTTCAAGAACAAATTACGGCGTTACATCCTTAGGCCACCACCAAAAAAACTTTGGTTTGTTTCGTCCAAACTAGCGCTACCGGGGGACACCCAGCTCGAAGTATAACCTTATCAACCCGTAAAATGCCTTCCCAAAAATTAATGCTACAGGCAGCTCTAGATAGTTTTATTATTGCAGGTAGCTGTCTCGCACTCACATTAATGGCCAAGCATTATTAGCACCCTATATTTTAGTGCATGGTTGGTCTTGTCATTGTTGAGACAATCGGCAAGATTAATATAATTAAGAGATTAATCTACTCGTTTGAATGTACAAAAATGCGGGATAAGGGTCTGAGGAATAATTAAGCGCAGACGCGCGTTGAGAGATGGGGAGAAGTTGTTGGCATATTCGGGCAATTAAATCATTTGTATGAATGTTCCACAATGGAAACATATTTGTTTCCTCCTAGTGGTGGTGACAAGAGAAAGAGATAAAAAAAAGCACGGGATGTGACGGGAGAGTGAGTGGAGAACAAGAAAAAACCTCTGCAATTAGCATTCGCAATGAATTCGCGTAAAGTAGAGACTAATTACTGGTCCCGGCTATTATTAATTGCGGCAAAACGCAACTTCAATCGCGCAACACAAAGAATGACAAGAAAAAATATCGCATCGCTACATCATTGGCGACAACGTCCACCACACGAAGGCTCGCAAACTTTTCCAAAATTGTTTGGAAATAGACAACTTTCTCAAACTTTGTCCATAGCCACAATTATTGCGAGACGAATTAATCATGTTAATTTGTGTCAATGCTTTTCTTCTAAAAATAAAGATAACTAACAGACTTGTCTTCTTGAACCACAGATGTTATTTGAGCAACTAATTGTATTTAGATAAGACGTTATAATCTTACATTGCTAAGAGCTATTTTATTTTCCAATTTCAAGGTGAACTAAATTTAATTTTATCAATAAGTCAATAAGGTCAATCGAGTGATGCAAGCATCGCCTTAAAATAACCATCAAAGAAAAATACAGTTTCCGCCGTATTTGCATTGTCCAACTTATGATTTAAAAAAATATTTTTTAGTAGCAATTTCTAGGGCATTTGCTACTTAATTTTGTTCTAGAAAATCTACTCTTTCATTATTTAATTTAAAAATTTGGTAATTTTGATGAATTTATGATATAATCAGTGAAATTAGTGGAAACAAAAACACTTATTGGTTTATTTACAGTTGTTTCAAAGTTAACAGTTTTTGAACTTGAATCTGCACATGACATTTGCACATGGCAATATAAGAAAACAATACAGTGCTGTCAGATACAGACTCTCATCAGGGGAAAGGGAGAAAAACTAAGGATAGGATTCATTATTCTAACACCCCTTCTTGAATCATACAACATTCTTTTCTCTTAAATCTGGTAAACTATTACAAACTTTAATTTACCAGACCAATGCCAAAAATGCATTTTTCAAACAAATCACGTGGCAGAGGCTTAGTTAAAATATCTGCCAACATCTCTTTGCTAGGACAATATACAACATTAATGATTTGTTTCTCACGTAGATCACGAATGTGATGATGGCAAACATCAATGTGTTTCATTCTGGCACTTGATCAATCCGATGCAATTGACTTGATGCATCCTTGATTATCCGCATACATGTGAGTGGATCCTTTTTGTGCCAGTTGCATGTCCTTTAGCAGTTGTCTCATCTACAATAATTTGCTGGCTGCTTGCGAAGCTGCTACATATTCGGCCTCTGTTGAAGATTTTGCAACTGCTGATTGCTTGCGACTTCCCCAGGCCACAGTGCTGTTACCAAGCTGTAGAATAAATCCGCTTGTGGATTTCCTGTCTCGCTTAGCGCCGGCCCAGTCTGCATCAACATAACAATTCAGTTTGATGTCATTCTGGGATGATAGACGTAGTTTCATCTACATAGTGGTGGCTAAGAACAGCATCACTCTCTTGACTGACTCCCAGTCAGCAACTGTTGGTTGCTCTACACATCTGTAAGCATCCGTTTCTGTGCCTGTGGGCAGAAACGAATCTTACGTGCATGGCTCGTATTTGCCCTTTCCTTACCTTTTCTTCCCCCAATCGACCGATCAGTGAAAGTCACATGTCAGGCAATTATGCAAATTTTGCCTGCACCAGCGCCAGCCTGGAATGTATAAATACTCGAGTCAACTGAGAATTTAATCAGACACAAGACCAGTCTCTCCAGCGACTGGGTCGCTCCACCGTTCCAGTCGTAATAAACATTCTGTTTTTCTGCCGCGTTATTAACAACAAATACGCGGTAGTTTTTTATCGGAATTAATTTTAACAAGTAATTCAAACAATTTAATTCTGCAAAATAATTATTGGACAATATGACTGCTGCTGCTGATCAACAAAGTGAACGTTCAAGTTCGCCTGTCTCGTTCAGAGGTCTGCATGAAGACCTGATTGTTTCCGGTATCCAGTCAGCAGTCCAATGTTCCAGTGCTGAATGGTCTGCAATGACCATCGAGATGTTCCATTCCGGTGATGAGTTCAACGGCTGTCCTGAGGAGGTGAGGGGTTCCGAATTGACTCCTGCGCTTGCCGACCGTGGGGGTCATCGACGGCGCCATTATCACCATCAAGGACAATTCGTGTGACATGTCAACGGGTCTACATAATGTCATTTGAAATATTATATTTGCAAAGTAATTTTAATTTCTTAACCTCATGTTAAATTTAAAATTAAAAACTTGGCTAAAAGGCTTGTTCAATTTTAAAATCATTTACGCACCTTTTTGATTGGTTTTTTTGTCTCCTTCCCCCTCCCTTCCTGTTCCCTGCTGGTTAGTGTGTTAGGGGAAATAAGGGAGCGCGCGGACAGTAAAATAGTTTGCGAGTTAATAGTTTTGTCTGGCTGGTGCTGGTCTTTGGACCAGTCGAATCAGGGGATATGCTGGGGTATGGTGCATATTGACGCCATCCAATTTTGATGTGTGTAACCATGTGGGGCACGGTTTACACAACATTACACATCGAGCAAGGCAACCTACTGCAGCGGCTATGTCAGGTCTCATTATGGTAGTCAAATATAACAGTGAACCAATAGCTTGCCTATATTTGCTATTGTTGGGTAACTTCTGGCTTGAATCTGTACTACTTGCCAAGAAACCTGTTTCCATTGGAGTTGCTGAGGGTTTCGGTTCACCCAGTCCATGTTCCACCAGTATCTGAGTGATTTTATTTCATTGGCTGATAAGTAGGGAACCATCCTGTTCTCTCTCTATCTTGACTCCAAGATAGTAAGCCACACCTCCAAGATCTTTAATTTCAAAATTTTCATTCAGATCATTGCTCACTTTGCTGGTCATCATTTTGGTACTCCCAGCCACAAGGAGGTCATCTACATATAGTAGAGCATATGTCATTGTTCCATCGGTTTCGCTTCTCATGAATAAACATTGATCAGCTTGGCTTTGTTTGAATTTCAGCTTGAGGAACACTTCAGTAGCCCATTTATTCCAAGCTCTTGTCGATTGCTTATGTCCATAAAGACTTTTCTTGATACTGCATACTTTCTCTTGTCCTTTGACTTCAAATCCAGATGGTTGTTCCATGTAGAGCTCTTCAGATATCTCCCCATTCAAGTAAGCACTTCAGACATCAAGCTGTCTTACATGGAGATTCTTTGCAGCTGCCACTGCTAAAAGTATGCATATAGTGTCATGTTTGACTACTGGTGCAAACATCTCATCGTATGTGCTTCTTTACTTCTGGGTGAAACCCCGTGAAACAAGTCTGGCCTTGTGGGTGTGAATGTCTCCATTGCTGTCAAGCTTAGCTTTAAACACCCATTTGCAGGATATAGCTTTCTTTTATGCTGGCTTTGTAGCAAGCTCCCATACTTGGTGCTTCCTAAGAGAATGCATCTCATCCTCAGCTGCTGCTACCCACTTGCACTTCTCTTGTCTTGGTAGTTGCTGCATTTCATCCCAGCTTTCTGGTTCCCGATCAATGATTCTCTCTATCTTGTAGGCAAGTCTCGGAGGAGGAACTCCCTTGTTACCCCTTGTTGAGTGTCGAGGTGCTTGTGTTTCTGGCATGTTAGGTGGTATGTCAGTATCCACCATAGTTGTTACATCCTGAGCCATCTCCTTGTGTGGCCGGCCTGGTCCGTGTCTTGCTTGAGGAACCACTGTGTTTGATGTAGCCTAAACCAGTCTGCTCATCATTGCTCTCCACAACAACCTCTGTTGGTGAATTTGTTGCTTCCTGTGGTTGAATGTCCACTGCAGTGGATGGATCATCATCTTCATCATCGCGGTAGGGATCCCATCCCTGGCTGTTTGCCCCTTCTGGCTGGTCATCAGCTGAATCTCCATATTGGTGTCTTGATTCTAGCTTTTCAGTGACTTTGACACTGCAATTGGTTTTCATTTGGTTCCCATTTGGTTTTCATGTCCACGATGTGGTATCCTTTAGTGGTCTCTCTGTAACCCACCAAGATGCCTTCCTCGGCCTTGTCTCCAAACTTGCCATGTTTCTCCTTTGGAATATGAGAAAATACTTTTGATCCAAATATGCGAATATGACTGATATCTGGCATTTTTCCATGGAAATGCTCATATGGAGTCTTGTTGACACTCCTACTTGGTAAGCGATTTTGGAGATAATATGCCCAATTCACTGCTTCTGACCATAAATGCTGATCTAAGCCTGCAAACATTTAGCCATGTTGATCAGAGAACGATTCTTGCTTTCAGCAACATCATTCTGCTCTGGTGTATAATAAACCATTGTCTGATGTTCAATTCCTTCTTGACACAGATAATTTTCCAAATCATGCCCAACATATTCAATGCTTTTGTCTTTCTGCCAAACTTTGTGGCCATGCTTGCTGTGTACTCACGAACAGCTCCAGCAACATGTGTTTTCAATTTAAGGAAACAAACATTAGTGTATCTAGAGTAATCATCAATGAAAGTCAATACATAATGATTGCCTCCAAAGGGGTTCACATAAGTCTGAATGAATCAAATCATTTAGTTGATTTGCATGAGTCTTGCTTTCTGAAAAACTCTTCTGGGAAAGTTTCCCATGTATGCAGCTTTCACACAGTTCATCTTTGTTGATGCTGTTATTCAGCTCAATGTCATAAGCCAATTCATCATGTACAAGTTGCTTGATTTCTTTGGTGCTGTGGTGGCCTAGTCTTCGGTGCCATGTCTCAAGGGTTCCATGAAGTTGCACAATGTTGGCACTCTTATTCAAACCAATTGTGGGAAAACGATACAAATTCCCAGTCAGCTTGACATCAATCAGATGATTTTCTTTGCACAGATGTTTCTAGCTGATCGTCATTTTGGCATCCTTGAATGTGATGATCAGTCCTCCTTTACTTGTGCGCTTTACAGAGAAGATTGGCTTCTTCAGAGTGGGAATGTACATTACATCTGTGATTGTAATGATGATTGTGTCCCTGCTGGTCTTCTGATTCTGATGTATCCTTGACCAATACCCTTGATCTGCATGTTGTAACCATCTGCAATGCCAACCGTTTCATCATATGATTGTAATGTGGTGAAGAAATCTTGATTATTCACCATGTGGTGAGTTGCTCCCAAATAAACACACCATTTGCCCTTGAGTTTTTTATCAGCTTGTCTGCTGATACAGAGTGTGAGGTTTGCAGGAGTGGATGCTGTTACTGTCTTTGCTTGAAATGGCTCCTTCTCCTTGTTGAACTTCTGTTTTCTCGGATTCATCTGAGTCCATCTGCTATATTCCTTGCCCCAACACTCCCCGAATCCAGGGCTTGCAGCTGGCTGGCAGGCTGGCTATGCTTGCCACAATGAGATCTTGGTCTGGAAACTCACAACCTGCTCCTCTGATTTGAGCAAGAATGTCAAGAATTTTTCCAAGATGCTTGTTGATACTCCCGGATGTGTACTTAACGTTGTACAAACTGTCCTACAAGCTCACTATCTTCTGGAAGGAATTTCATCCATAGTCAGCCTCTAGTTTAGCCCAGATGCCTTTGGCTGTTTCCAAACCTTGAATGGAGTTCATGAATGAGTCATGCATGCTCATCATGATTTTTGCCATTGCCTTGTCATTGGCAAGATCCCAGGTACATCACTTTCTGTTGGTTTCAAATATTTGATGACAAACCATATGCCATCAAATTTCAGCAGCATTTCAGTCTTTCGCTTCCAGACTGAGTAGTTCTTACCATCTACACACTTAAAAAAATGTCTCATTTTTAAGACATCTTTTGAGATGTGGAAAAAATAAGAGAAATAAAATGTCTCAAATTAAAATTCTCTCATTTTTAAGACAATTTGTTGTATTAATATTCTCATTTCCCTATAATTTAAGACTCAAAGTCTCAAATTGAAATCTCTCAAAAATGAGAGCAAAAAAAGTCTCAAAATGAGACCTTCTCTCATAAGATATATTGGATTATCTTAAAAGATATATAAATTGTCTTAAATGACATTTCATCATAAATAAAGACCACACATGTGTCATTTTTAAGATATCATTTTTTAGTGTGTAGGTAGGCCACTCCAGCCTTGGACATTCTCATTTCAGCAAGATCCATTTTTTTTGTCTTTCCGGTGTCGAAATAAAACAATCAAGATGAAATTTCTAACTGTTTTTGCCGCGTTGAACTAACTGTGCCCATTTTGCACTTACTTTTCTGGAACTGGATGTGAAAATCACACAGTAACACTGTCCAGGCAAATTGACCTTATGTGGGAATTTTCATCATTTTCCCTATCTTCTTATAGGTCTCTTTCCAGCAAATAAGTTTGCAAAAGTTCATTTACTCACTGCTCAGTGGATTATTTGCATTTTCGGCCCATGACCTGATGAATTTGACGATATAATCAGTGAAATTAGTTGTAACAAAACACTTCTTGGTTTACTTACAGTTGTTTTAAAGTTAACAGTTTTTGAATTTGAATCTGCACATGACATTTGCACATGGCAATATAAGAAAACAATACAGTGCTGTCAGATACAGACTCTCAACAGGAGAAAGGGAGAAAAACTAGAGATATCATTCATTATTCCAACAAATTTTAAGTTATTTCTTCTTATTGTAGCCCTTTTAAGCAACCATTAACAAACAGGACTTTCAACTTTTGGCACTCAATGAGTTTAAACTTCTCCATACAGCAAGTGAGGCAACTGAAAATAATCAATAAACGTTTGATAACAATGGCCCTAAAGTGGTTGGCTAAATTCAGGTCCAGAGATCTGAGCCTCGAAGAGGCACCACATAGTGGAAACTCCTCAATCCCTATCGATGCTCAGCTGAAGGAAATGGTCGAGACTAATCCCAAAAGGTATGTGTGCTGATTTAGCAGAAGAGCTTGGCATTTCATCTCGTGCCATTTGGAAAACAAAAAAAATTGACCTCACGAATTGACAGAATTTCAGATGAACACACACATAGAGGTGAGTTTGTCGCTGCTGCTGAGGAACCAGAATGACCCTCTTTTGGATCAGATTTTCATGTGTGATGAAAAATGGATACCACATGATAACAGAAAAAGGTCAGGGTAGTGGCTTGACAAGGATGAACCTACCAGATCGATGCCAAAATCCAACCTGCAATTACAAATTTTACCCGAAAGCAGCCACCAAGAGAGGGGTCAAAAGACCAGTTTGGAACAGAAATGGATTTATTTTTAAAGGTTCTGGATTCGAGGTTCTGTCAGGTCATTCCATTGTTAACACACTCTAGGGAAATGAGTTCAAATATGAAGCAGGTTTACATTAAAGTTCGTTCACCATTCCAGTGTGATTACAATTACAATTGCAATTAGTACCCACAAGCAGCCCTGGAAGGGGCCTATGGCGGGGGTCAAATGACCAGTTAAGGACAAAGGTGTGGTTGTCCTATCCTAACAGGCTCTTGACTTGAGACTCGTCAAGGCCATTCCACTGTCGACACACTCTGGGGAAATAGAAGTTGAAGTACGAGTCACATCTACAGTGCAGCTCCTGAACCATTCTAGTATGTCCCGCTCTTCTACATCTAGTAGGAGTCTGTCTCACAATTTCCACATTACAACTGCCCCTTCAGAATACGAGCCAGAAGCCCAATATTAGTGCTTTTCTGCGATCCTCTAACAATTCCCATTTCAATATTGAAAACATGTCCATCACACTATCCTCTCGACCAAATCTACCTCTAACAAATATAATAGTCCTTCTTTGGACCATTTCAATTTCACCTATGAGCCCCACCTGGTGAGGATCACAAACGGAGCTACAGTACTTAAGCAAAGGTCTGCCTAAAGAAAAATAGGTCACTGACTTAATGTTACTTGGACACCCCTTCAAAACACTTTGGACAAACCTAAGCCTAGCATTCGCCGAACCAGTCATTTTTTGTATCT
>JAQGBY010006842.1:0-12527 GCA_034698785.1 Mycogona germanica | reverse complement strand
ACGGATTGCATCATTTGCATTAGTGGGTTGTTTCCATTTCATAATGAAAATTTCAATATTCTGAATACAAAAACTAGCTCAGCTACCACAAACTGTTATTGACATAACATTGGCCTCTTAGATGTACTTTGATGTTTTCATCTGGTTAGGCAATCGTCGGTACAGAAATAAATTGCAAATGTACCCAACCGATGTATACGCACATTCGACTAACATTGATATCCCATTGAATGCCAAAGGGCTGCGTGTAACCATTTTTCGAATTGTCTGTGCATATACATCATGTTTTTTCCCCTCTGCCTGATCATTGAAGTGTTTTGTTCGCCTACCCAGAATAAAACACGGACTCTCTCTATGCAAGTTTGTGGCAGACGTTCGTTAAAGACTTTCTATTACACGACATGTCTAGAGATGTGTACATGTTAAAGACTTTCTATTACAAGACATGTCTACAGATGTTGTTAGCGAGAAAAAATAAATATGATGCTAAACAAAACACAAAATACTTTTTCGATCTTTAAAAATGAAAGCCCTCCTGAGGAACTATTTCCTATTGCCTCCAATCGATACTGTCTGAAACCGAATTGTATTTTTTAAAAAAATGAAATGCATGTACAACGTATTCGAATGCGCAATATTAACTCTAAATTATTTCGGAAACGTAGTTTCTGAAATGACCCTGAATACAATATATTATAACAAAAAGTATCTTAAAAAAGAAAAGATGAAAACAGAGTCACTGCGACATTAAAATGTGATACCTAGAAACATAATAACGAAAAAATAAAATTGAAATGTCAATAAAAAGGGCTAAATTGTATTGGCCCATTTTCTTTCTTTCATTGCTTTAAGAAAAATATTGTTCGTTCATGTTCATATTGCAGTTTGCCTTTTTGGAATGAATGCAATTTTTCTTGAGATCTTGTTGTCAGTTGCATCTCAGGTTGTCAGTAGTCTCGGATAACGCCTGTGATCGATCCGACAGCAACACATCGATATCGACAAAACAATCTATCATTTGTCTGTCGAATCCATCGAATTCAGTAAGACTGAAACATGAACCGTGCTCTTAGGAAGACGCGAGAGGAAAAAGAAATGATATCAACCAGAGTGTGGTCCTCTCCTACGAGCAACCATTCCATTTTTTGCCCGCGTCCTTCGTGATGCTTTTACTCCTGGGACCAGCAGTAAGTGAGTTCACACGAAAAAAGAGACACCAAAGAAATGTTTTACGTACGTCTCGTATAATGTATCTCGGGTCGTATTATATTTGTTTTGCGGCATGCATTCCCTCGAACTCTTTCAGGAGCAGCTCTTGTTGATCAAGTCACTGATCTAACAGGTTCACTACGGACAAGAAGTTTGGATTTTGAGGCTGAGTCAGCTTTCTGAAAGTGCCGCAAGAGCGCCAAAAATCGTCCGTTAATACTTGGACGAGAGATATTTGATATTAGAATTTAGGGTTTAATCGAGATGAGACATCTTTTGTGCTAACCTTTGTGTTAATCGATATTGATCTCATAGACATCAGTCAAGACGAGACCATTATTACCGACGAACAATGTCTTGCTTGTACGACTCGTCGTAGCCCAGTTGGTTTAGCGACTGACTGTGGGTCGGCGGTTCCGGGTTCGATTCCCCGCGCGGGCTCTCGAAAATGTCGATCCAGGGGTACTGGGCGTGCCCATCGCACAGTGCCTAATGAGGGATACGTAACGCAGGTAGTGCGGTTGATTGCAGTTGATTGGAACAGAACAAATCACGCACATTTAATTGTCGTGATCTTGTCTTGAAATTAAAAAATGTGCCGGTCTCGTCATAAATGGAATCTGTACTCGTATGCCGCCTGTGGGCGTGAAAAGGTCATTTTTATAACCCCTGAAGAAAAGGTCTTCGGGTATCAGTAGGATATTCAACCATGCACAGTACGGTCTCGCAAGCAAGTCACGTTGGCGATCAGCGTACCATTTTCAGAACGGCAGAGTTGGGAAAGGGGGAGAGAGAGAGAAAAAAATCTTGCAGCACTGTTCTGTAGGCCTTTCTCATTCTACCGAGTCATCACTTTCATTTGAGCCGGGCCCATTCTTATTTTTTTTTATCTCGCCGAATTTCGAAAAACCTCTGCGTTCGCACGTCATCTTCGCCATGTACTTGAGGCGCACGTGCCCGTAATTCAAGTAACACATCATAACCATTTTGAGTTTTGGAATACGCGCTTCCAGCCAAATGGGCCCCCATTAAATGGGCGAATGTTGATGCTGCAATTTACATTTTTGTGTGTGCATAAATGGTTGGCATTATTTTTAACCTGCGAATAAATGTAATGTAGCAGAATGTTAATATAATTTTTGCTTGCCCATATTCTCAGTTCATTACGACTACCATCAACGAAACCATTAAACCGTTTCCCAGTTAGGTGTCATAGATTGTTAGTAAAGCCAAACTTGAATAATAATAATAATTATATATTTTATTGATGTAATTTACCAATTTATTTAGAATAAAATAGCTTCCTTTCAAAAGAGCAACTGCGGTCGCCCATCACATTAGATTAAAAATACTGTACTGTATTTCCAAACGTTATAAAAAGAGCAAGGTTGTTGAATATATTATAAAATAAAATAAAATAAATAAATTATGCAAACCAATGAAAATATTTCATGCCCACTTTTAACAAATGATGCTTCTATTCTGTGTGTAATCTTTAATTATTGCAAATTTGTTAACTTCTAATAAAATATACCTCACTACCTACAATAGCAAATTAGATGCAATTTCTATATTACATTTCCAAAACAAATAAGACATTCAAAATAACTTACGATAATTCTATCTCCACTCAAACTTTTTAAAACGTTTTATCCAATAGCAACATTAATAAACGGAGTATTCTACAACCTCTTCATTATGAAATATACAAGTCATAAAGGAATTTTTTTGTTGATCACAAAAGTTTGCAATTCTGTAGTCGAGTCTAGAAGACTTTCCTTATCTCGGTGTTCGCACATTCAGTTTCCCCACTCGCGGAATGGAGCCGACACGCGTGCTGCGTGCGATGAGTGGCAGATAAAAAGAAAGAACTTAGCTGGCTGGAGAAACGGGCGAACCAAGTTCCGGGTTAGCTTTTAATAAGGGCGGCATCTGGGGAGGCAACAGCAGACACTTTTAGGGTTTTTTATTCTCATCGTCGAACTCGCAAGCACAGAGATAGCACTTTTTCTTCCGCGCCAGACCAACTCTGGAACTGTGGAACGAGCGAGCCATCACATTCGAGGGAAAAGGGGAGGAAGTCAGGTCCAACGAAAATGTGTAGCGGTGAGTGGTTAAATTCGTCGGTGGTAGTAAGGAATCGATAGTCCGGAGTACAGAGTATTTGGTTAAATGGATGCCGATATTTGTCGTCCAAGTTTCAAAACTGTAACAAGGTATCAACCCTTTAATATTGACATATTCTATACTATTTTTAAAAAATGATTTTTAAATATATTAGAAATGTGAATTGATGGGTCAATTGTCACATTTCGTATGAAACTTTCTTGTTACACTTGTTGATTTTGGTACATGTCTCGTACAGTGTAAAGATTTTCGCCCGATCATGGCAATCACACATTACAAGCAAGCTTTGCAGGAAAGCAACACGCAGAGGGATTCGAAAGTAATGCTAGTTCAATCATTGGCTTTTTCAGTGAGTGACTCACTTGAGGAAACTTATGAAATCCTTTTACTTTTCAACCAAGAGTCATCGTAGCCCAGTTGGTTCAGTGACTGACTGTGGTTTCGGCGGTCCCGGGTTCGATTCCCGGCGCGGGCTCTCGAAATTTTCGATCCTGGGGTACTGGTCGTTCCCCATTGCACAGTGCCTAAGCACCATGAGGGGGACGTAACGCCTGGAGTGCGGTTGACTACAGTTGATTGTATTAAAAAAAATTATCTGTTATAAATTTCAAATCCCTTTGATAAAAAAATTGCATGTCTTCAGCATTACAATACATTTTAGTGAAAGGGGTCAATTGCGTGCCAAGACGGATGAGGAACTTAATAAAATATTTCAACAAAAATACGATGTTTTTCTAATTGCAGTAACATCGTATTTTTGTTGAACAAGCAAACAACATCAATATTTTCAGAATCACTGTGTATGACTTCTTTATTTTGGATGAAGTAAAAAAATTAATTACTTTTTTGTAATTTGTTTTATTGTTGAGAATATCCAATTATTTATTTATTAAATAGCTTCTTATCCAAAGGAAATTATTTTAAGAAATAATAAAAATTAATAGATCATGATCATATATAGTGTTTGGATGAAATTATTTTCTACACACCATCCAGCGATTTGCTTGTACACTAATGTAAAAGAACGGCAAGCTCACTGAACCCTTTAAATAAACTGGATAACGACATACAAGTCGTCACTTGACTACTCCGCGCTCATTTTCAGGATTCCGCACCCTCTTGCGCGAGATTCACCACCACAATATAATGCCTAGCTACTGCACATGTGGGCTAGTTTATGGAATTCGCGTGTATCCTAATGAAACGGTTATTATGGCAGTTATGTAGACTACAGGTGAAATACTGGGATCGTTAAGTGAGTCGAGTTAGGAAAGCTGATGACGACAGTCGCCCAAACACGGCTACAACCGTTTGGAATACGTGTTGGCGTTAATGCGCACCAAACGTCAGCTAACATATTTTAATGGACCTTCATGAATATTAGATACTGGTGGGTGTCAATTGCCGACATTTATATTCTATATTCTTTCGCCACCAAACTCCAAACTCAATTTTTTCATTATAATTGTGGAAAATTCATGAACATCTTGTGTGGGATCAGTATCTGAAAAAATATATCAAATACAAAAAATACGTCAGCGAGTAGCGGAAAAAATACATTAAATAACAGAAAAGCAAATTTGATTAAGTTGAAAATATACGTATCAAACTACGACGAGTCGTAGCCCAGTTGGTTTAGCGACTGACTGGTTTCGGCGGTCCCTGGTTCGATTCCCGGCGCGGGCTCTCGAAAATTTCGATCCCGGGGTACTGGTTGTTCCCCCTCGCACAGTGCCTAAGCACCTTGAGGGGGACGTAACGCCTGTAGTGCGGTTGGCTACAGTTGACTGGAAACAAAAAAAAAAATATATATATATATATTTCAGAATGCGAAACTTTTTAAATTTTACTTCGGAATGAACTTACTAACTTTTAAAAATCTGTCATGTCTCAAAGAGCAGCAATATTCCATGAGTGTTATCCAAATTTAAAAAAGTAAATATGCATTACACGAACCGCTATTCTATATATATTCAACACTTTCGTAGTTTGTTAAATTAAGAATGACGATAATAGATGACAGCAACGGTTGCCGTTCTTGACGAGAAATAATAACGGAAACTACGGTATTCCATTTCTATGTACGCCGCCGAGACGGTAGGAGCGGGGGAGGGGTGAGGGGGACTACGTGCGGATCTTCAACTAATTGACACCGGGTTGGATTGCCGTAGGACAGATAATGCACTCGCGTGACTGGAAATTGAGACGCGGAATCATCAACGGTAATAGGAATACACCGACGACATTCCCCGTCAGTGCCCACCGCCGCCAGATGGAGATACGATCTAAGCGAAATTTAAATACGCGGCGTCACCGTCATGGCGTCGCTCAAAAATTATCGCAATGTCGGTTAAACTCGCATCCCGTGTCGGGTAACGGTAAACCAATCAAGGTCGTCCACAAACAGACGAGCATTTTTATACTTTGTTGCCGAGTAGGAGCTTCGCATAAAGATAGAGAAAAACCAACGAGGGTGGAAGGTGTAGAGCACAGATTGAGTAACCGTCCACGAATGATTAGGTTCTCGGATAGTACGCTCGTATAATAGATTGCATGAAGTATTTCTAGTACACATGCCTTTTTTGTTTATGACGTAACAAATACAATGGTGGATTCGGGACAGCACCGAATGAATAAGACGAGCACGAGTGGCGTACTCTCTTTTTAAAAATAATATTTTACTATTATTTTTAAATTTGAACTGGCAATTGCTAAAAATACAAGTAATAGTAAAATATTATTATAAAAAAAGCAAGTGGGCCACTCGTGTTCGTCTTATTAATTCAGTGCTGTCTCGAAACCACCACCTTTGATTATTATCACCCAGCCGTCCTAAAATTCTTTCTCAATAGTTATTTGTGGTTTTAAAAATTATACAGTAGCAGCATTTTTTGACCAAGGTGATTGAGATGGATAGTGACTATACAAAACATAATTAGGTTCGTTCGCATTAATTTACTTTTCAAGAGTGCCACTTCTAGCGGCCATGCTGAAGTCATTAAGAAAATATCCTGTTATGAATATAAGGAGATCAGATATACATGTAGGTCCATTAAAATTGTTACAATAATCATCTTGTTTGATCGTGGGAAAGCAGAAAAGTCAATTTGTGTCAATGTATACATTTTTTAAAATATTTTCATTTGACTATATCATTTGATCATATGTATTGACTACTTCACAGTAGTCAATACATATCATATCTAGTTAATTAATGGGACGGTCCTTCTAAAATCTCTCCGCCTTGCGGAAAGACGCCTAAATAAGGGGTTCTGGTTTCTACTACCTAATGTCGACGAAGATGAAAATGGAATGAGAGTGAGAAAGAGAGAGAGTCGCACATGGAAAAACAAAGAAGGGAGAAGGAAAACGTAGATTCGAGGCGGAGCAGAAATTAATTAATCGCAGCTGCTGTCTTACATGTCAGAATGCGTTCGGGGTAAAGTGAGAAGAAGACAGTCTAGAGGGACAATGCAATACTACTTCTGGCGAATTTCGTACATCAGCACGTCAAGATTCCCTATCACGTCCTCATAACCAGAGTTGAAATGGTCTCATTTTATGCACGTGGCGCAGCGTGCCTGCTTGCCATCGTCTCTCCCCTTTCTTCCTCCTCCTCCCGTCACGTCGACGTCGAGCAGTGAAATTAAAACACCCGACGACAGTGGCGCCGCCATCGACATTTCCAAACCGTAACGCACCAGCCAAAAAATAACCGCACAACGTTGTGTTGTTACAAGATTGTACCAAATGATAAATCTGAAATTCTAAAAAAATTCATACGAGGTTAGGCTTCCCTATGGGCGTTTCGCTTTATTACTGGGTGACGCAGTTTTATCATTTGTCAAGTAATTGAAAAGACTACGCTCGATAGTTCCCCGATCATCTGCTAATTTGTCTGCGACATACCAATTTATTATCTGGACCACTAGTAGCGGACACCAATATCAGAAATGCGCGTGGTCCAATTGAATTAACACATGAATGAATCTATTAGAAACACACGACGTATTTGCTGAATGAAATGGATATATACTTATCGTAAATCGTATTTTAAAAAAAACATATTTAATGAAATGGTGACACGATTCGTTCGTTTATACGAGGTATACTCTGCATAAGCACGAAATCGGTAAATATATTTTCATTGCATTTTAAAAGAAGATTGGTTTACATAACATTGCTTATAAAGACACAAAACTAACAAGGCCATATGTAGTGGATATATAAAAAGGAATGGAAATACTGCATCAGTAAATTAATTATTTATTATCAATTCGCATTCAGATTCAAATAAACTAAACAGTATTTGATGACAATATTCTATATCCAAGTTGCGTTTGATATTTTTGTGGTTGGCATTCTATTAGATAAAGCGTTAATTGAATGAATGAATCTATTAAAACATACCGCATATTTGCTGAATGAAGTGAATGTACAATTTAGTAAATCGTCTATAGAAAAACGTATTTAATGAAATAGTGTCACGATTCGCTCGTTTAAAAGAGGTGTAGCACGAACTACGTAAATATATTTTCATATTACAATATTTAACAAAATTGGTTTTCATAACATTCATAACATTGCCTATAAGGATTATACTACGCCATATAAACACACAAACTAACAATGAATTGATATATTGTACAAACAAATATAAATGGTAGTACTGCATTAATAAATCAGTCAATTCCTTTTTATCGTTGTCATTCGGATTTGGATTAGCTAAATAGATGGCGACATTTTATATCAAACTCGCGTGTGATTTTTCTGTGGTTGATATTTATTCTATTAGGTAAAATTGTAATTGACTGGTTTGGTTTATTAGCAACCGATTTAGTGTGTTTAATATCGACCTGCCCACATTTATGTGACTATGGGTGACCACACCACTAGCGTTTCATTTTTGTGTTGTACCTTTCTACTGTAGTTCAACAGGTCCACAGTGCGACTCAGCGCATCGACGTTCGTATGGGCACCTCGCACTACATATTATATAGGTATATGGCGTTGCTGTAGCCTGCCTTTCGGCAAAATGAAAGTTGACATTTTAGACTTACTTTTCATTCTAGAATGTCTCCAAGTCTGAACGTATTTTTCTAATTCAGAATTGCCTGCCCTTATTTTAATTTTGATTATTTGGATTTTTCATTCTCATCTGATTTATTCCGATTTGAACCATTGCCTTCGAGGTTGGACGTTAAATCTTTCAGAGTTTAACGTGTTCTAACTAATGGAAACACAACGCTGGTACGATAACAGTTATCATAAACAATCACAACAGCGATTTGAAATCGCCACCAGCTGCGTCAACCGGAATCAAAAAAATAGTACGTGCGCTCCACGAAGCAGCCAATACAGTATAACATCGGTAAGATGAAGAGAATGCCACGTGACCGGATTGTAATAACCTGTTCTGTTGTGAACACCGGGCCCGTTAATGGTGGGCCTGTACGCGTTCACTTGTCGATACAAAATCCTCGAACGGATTACAGTGTGCGGTTTTATAGTGTCGTGCGGGGATAGAGACCGACCGAGCGAGAGAGACAGAGCGAGGAAGAGACGAGAGAATAACATATTCACCCAATAAATAGAAAATAGTTTGTTTCTATTCACACAGAGAAGGCGGCGAGCTCTCCGTGTGCGGAATTACTTGGTACAGACGGCGCTGAATTTCAATTGATCGCCCCCAAATTGAAACCGCATTTTCCGATTCGCGTGTCTACGCGCTCTCTCTCTCTTTCGCTTATCTGGTCTCATTGGAACGTGGCAGTGTTGCCGAGTTGCGTGGATGTGGCGTCAATGGGGTTTCGGTGTTGTGTTCCATCTCCAAGATCAAAAATTATTCTGGCTGAATATATATATACTGTCTGGCGCCTTGCCGCTGTATGATTCGGCGAATTCTAAGAATTTAATCAAACCCGATACGAAACACTCAATGAAGGCAAAGCAGATTAACACTGATGCTGAAAAGGTTCACAAATTGAACGCAAAACTTTGATCTCTCACCAAACACCGTTATTGATCGTTTAGAGGCAATAATTGGGTTGACGTAAATTCAACGATTCCGTTTCTAAAGAGCCATCCAATTCAATGGTAAATGAATAGGTCTATAGGGTATATAGACTTACAGTAGCATAATCTTGACGGTTTAATTTTTTTTACATCAGATTTAGGCGATCTTTTAGAAGTGTGTCTTGAAACTTGCGTTGCATTTATTGCGACTTAAATTGAGCGAAACAACTGTAGCCGCTTTCAAATAAATATTTTTTGAAATCCCACTCAACTATATTGACTGTTCTTCAATGCGAAACTTGTATCAATCATGTCGAACAAATCGATACAAAAACTCGAGAATTTTAAATTGAATTTCGAATTTATTTTGAATCAGGGACGTTCGTTCACAAATCGGGCTAGACGAATACAGTCCCAAAAGCGGAAAAGCCATTCAGAATGACAATTTTATTCTGTCTATTTGTTTCTGTTCCTATATAAGTTATTTAAGTCGCGTAATATATAGAAAGTTGAGAAAACAAGAGACAGCGCATGGATTCGAAAGCGAAGTTTGCCCAAAACATTTTGAGCACTTATTATATAAGATTAAATATTTTCATGCACGGTTCTGCTGCAAAGGTGATGTGGTGCGCTGAAAAGGTCACCAAAGCGCAAAATGATTCTGTTTTGACTTATTTGCGCGCATCTAAATCAGAAATGTCCCCCAATAGTTCCATTTATGCTTCCGCTCGTCTCCCGATCCTCTAGAGAATCCTCTAGGCGCAAGCTATACTCTCTGTATACAACATGAACGCGAGTAGAGCGATTAAATATGTAGAAAACATATATCATGCAATTTGTATAATGTAATACAGAGAGCATAGACGTTCGTCCCATGAGCAAGAATTTCCGCATAGACGATATACGGCAAATACCACCCCATAATATGGGCGCGTTCAACAGAACGAGCAATCGCAATAACAGACGAAAACATTTACCGTTACCTGCGTTTATTTATCATCCTAAGACCCGAATTGAAACTGCTCCGTTATACTCGTGATTAAATCGACGCTAGTATGTCTCCACGTTCATTGTGACATAATGACCATTTGTGTTTGTAACTTTTGAGGTCCGGCAACCGAGTTGATAGTGCAGCAATTATTTTCGCGGAACATCAATGCGAGTGTTTGACTCAGTGGGTCTTAACGATATTGTGCTGGAATTAATGATCACTGAAATACCAAATATCCTAGATACATTGGCCAAGCATGATTGAGCAAATTGAGATTATACAAAGATGATCAATAGAAATATCGAACGTACAGAGAAGTCGGGGTTTGCATCTTTGTCGTGAGTACATATAACGAAGTAACTACTATGATGTGGTTATACCAGTAATTTGTTACCATCTGAATGATCTGACTATGATATTTAAGTCTGATTTACATTCGTTATTTCCTATTAAAATTGTTTTGTCTGTCGTAGTCACTGATTGTTTAGAACAATGAACGTTATTATTTAGCTGCTATCTAGCAGCACTTAAGTGTTGTTTTCATTCAAACTATGCCGCCTCGTGCCAACAGCATTTTCGCTACGCACCCATGACGTCATCACATTTAACGTGTTCCACTAAACTGTAACTATATAAATAATAGTAGTGCTGATTTAAAAATTAGGAATGAATCTTGATGATTTTAAAAACACGAAGTGATTCCGTGCACGAAGTGATTCCGTGTACACAACACAAACTATAAAAGGTACCTTAGGTACTAGGTGGATAGGCTCTCATGCCCTACACGTTCGTACGCCCCTCAGTGCAAATGGCGCGTGCGTAAAAGGTGAGCGGTACAAAAAAGTGGCACAACGCAATTAGACTATCACTAGATGCACTTCAATTTTCGAAAAACACAAAAAACATCGGCGAGGATAGACGATGTACGATACCTTGCACGAAAAATGCAAGAGAGTGCGCCCATTGCAAGCAAGCGAAATAACGACAGCAAAAACTAAACAGAACATAGACTTCGGCAACATTTTTTACTTAGGGCGTGAATTGATAGTGCACTTGCAGGGTGCTGTCGCGATCGACCAGACTCACTCACTCTCTATATGCTCGATTACCATAGACAAACACATTAAAAAAATGAATGATAAAATATTAACTGAGTAATGGGGGGCTGTTGAGAATAGCACACGAAAAGTGAACGAAAAAAAAGTGTCGTCTTGCGAACATACGGCATTTCCTACGCAACGTTGTTCGCGATTCTTTTAAATCCTCACCAGACCCCCTCACCCCGTATCTGTTGACTCTTAAGACGCTGCGCGATTCTTTCTGTTTCGTATTCTGACAACTTGTTTCATCAGGAGTAATATTATTTACCATTGATGCGAGAGAGTAAAGAGCAGGAGGACGTCGTTGTGTCTTGAAACATCAATAAAGAGTGACACCAAAACACTGCAATAAATTCAATACCATTTGACCTATGGGTAATCGATTCAAGCTTGGCCTTCCATTTCCTGGAATCCATCGCAACACACAATTGCCACTTAATCGTACATCTTGTTTGAGGGACGTTTACTTAGTAGACATGAGCGCTTTGCTTGCTACATCAGAAAATGATGTGAATTTGTGACAAGACATTCTCTAACATTACCTGTCTCGTTGAAGAAAAACGTTATCTTACTCGATCCCGGACGACATTGTTCGAAAAACAATTATTTCAATTTCATTAATTCTTAAATTCTCGTAATTTCGGCGCGGGTCTCGTAAGGATGTATCGGCTCTACAAATATTTTTAGAACAAGCAACGAACGATAAGAATGCATCGAGAAATTCGCTATTTATGTGTGTCATTACGTTGGCTATGCTGCGCTTGTTTGTATCCCCCCTACTGTCGGGTCTTTTCCATATATGCTAAAAACGCGAGGGAGAGAGTGAGAGAGAGAGCACGCTCGCCTATATAGGATTTTGTTCGCTCGAAATATTTATGCCGTCTTTTGTTACGCTCAGTTTCGACTCAAATACGTTGTAAAAGAAACACTTGGCCGACCATTCTTGAAGTTGAAGAATTTGCGCAATACAACAACGAAACGTTTGCACAAAAGGAAAAAGACAAAACCATTGAAAATAATAAATTTGTATAACCGTGAAATGTGCTGCGAAACCTATAGCCATCCACGTGATACCTGCGGCCCAA
>JAQGBY010006841.1:0-12527 GCA_034698785.1 Mycogona germanica | reverse complement strand
AAGTTTGTTTAAACTTTTTTGTTTAAACGATCTTCGTTGCCGAGTATCTGATTGAGTCCTGCAATCCCCAATTATCTAGTTTTATTATGTTATATTGAAAATTGAGATCTGAAATTCCGTCGCTACCGAGTTATGATGGTGTACTTACGGTATGTTCAGTTTTATGCCATTTCATTGAGCCGTTCGGCAAAAAGTCTCTGGAAACGAAAATCCAATTCTTAGTTTTTATAATATAGGATTAACCGGAAAAATTTGTAATTTTTGAAAAGCCATATTGATGAATACTGTTGTTAATGGCATTTTGCAAGATGCTTCGTTTAACGTTTTACTCAACCAAATTATAATTTTTGAAATTCGTGATTCCTAAAACAAAATATCGATTCTATGGAGCGAAGCCTAAAAAACTGCGTAGTGTAAATTTACCTCAATTTCCTTTCAGCGTTGAAATATAAAAAAAGATACACGGTTTTCCCAAGGAGTCGATCGAGACTTGTTTAATTATTTTACTCATTGTACATATGTGTTTCTAGATATGTGAAGGCTCTCAGGAGTAAATTCATGGCTGCCTAACAAATTTTTTAAATTAAAAAAGTTCAGTTGTTATATCGTACGTGGGGCCATTTAGCGATGGAGCATCGCTATGTTGGCCGGTTTCAGTCGATCAGGGTGGCAATAGCTGCAAAAATAGTGTAAGCTGTTCTGCAATTTTGCACACAACCCACTAAATATATCAATGAAAAATCTGCCAACGAAACAATCACGAAGGAAGCGTCACAAAAATTTAACATGAGTTCAATCTGAGGACACCATAATTGCATTACGCCGAGTCCTTTCTATATAAATGTTTTAAAATAAAACAGAGCCGGACCGGTGCATTGTGTGATTGCCTCACCACACGGGGCAGCTACATGCTCGCCAGCCGACCAGAGGGAAGAACCTGTCAGTTCTGATACTTTCACTTTACTACCTCGATTCGAGACCTCTTTCCCTCGTCATATGCGTGACGTCATGGCGCCGCGCTTCTTACTGCGTCTCCTTAAGTGGCCGACTTACGCGCTAGTTTGTAATAAAGCAACTTCATTAGTAAAAGACACAGTTTTCTAAGAAAATCTGAACTAGAAAGGTAGCCAATAAATTCACTTGTGTTTGAACGCTGCGATTTTCCTGACACTATTTTAAAAATCTTTTGTTGACTGAGCAAGCTTGTAATTGAATTTCATCCTCTGAATTAATCGCAAAGTGGGTTAGGCTGTATTCTGCCTAACAGTAGTCTGGAGGGATTTTTGGTTGCGGAGAGACACATCTAATATTGTGTAAGACAAATGTCGGCAGATGTTCGCCGGTTGTGAGGATCTATCAATAGGGACGACGGCGGCACGGCGTCGATAACAAATTAGGCTGAACCCCTAGCGTTCACATACTGCACTCTTGCTGATGGCTTCTAGCCGAGGGGTGGTTAGGGGGAGGAGGGGATGGTAAAATGGAACGTGACACTCGAAAATCACACATCTCCTTTTCCCCTTTTTTCAGATATTGGCTAATCAAGATTTAAAATTGTCGTTGGAAATATTTTTCAAACGATCGAATTACACATTCGCCGAAATTACATGATTTATGCAAATGAGGTGCACGAATACGTGTTTATTGTCCGAATTACTTAAAATCCTTGTGTTTGAATTATTTTTATCATGACAGTTGGTGTAACAAACTGTTCGCAACAGAAATATACTTATCATCATACTTCAAATATTTCGAAATTTCCGAACAAAATTCTTTATGAAAGTCTTAGTTTTTTAGAGTTCGCGTCCAGCGAATCATTCAATTTTTAAGTATTAGTTTTTAAGTTCGAAAAGGAATTTTAACAATAGAATAATATTTTTTGGTTTGCACTCTGCAGGTAGTTAAATTGATGGCTAAGATGATCATCAATGGAGCTCCATAATTTCCGATCATCGTTCTTATTTCTACCTCACCGTTCCACCCACTCTTCCTACCCCACCCCACCTCCTTCTCTTCCACCGTCGCTCGATTTACTTTCTTCTGCCGGGGACAAATCTTTTCCATCATCCGCTAAAAACTCATGCATCATTTCGCCACCAGTCTCCGTCTCGGGTCGCGCCTCTCCGCCTCTCTCTCGCTCGCTCTCGTTCCTCTATGACGACGGGTCAGAAGTGACCCGTGACCACCAAATCGACCCGCTGCCAACTTCCATTTAAGATGCACTGTCAGTCCTGGCATTTTAAAATCGTGCGACGATATTTTTTGGAGCCTCTTTCCTGGCTCCTTTGGAATTTTTGGGGCATATCCTCAGTGACATTGTTCACAGCGACGTTTTTAAACAGCCACCAGACGTCGCATACTTCGACAATTGGTCTAGCTGAAGCCATACAAAATAGCTCCTAAATTGTATGGTATTTATGGCTTTACGAACGGTAGAAGTTCGTTATTTATGATAAAATGTTGCTCTCTTCGATTCATCGAATCATTTTAAACTGACTAAGAACATCAAATTGAGAGATGTCAAAATTTCAGGAGAGGACAACATTTTCTTTCTTCAGCGTTTCGGGACAGCTTTCGTAACCACAAATTTAACTGTCCAGTATTGTAGTGTCTAGACGCAGCGCCGAGAACACCGATGCAAGTGATGGAGCAGTTCGATTGGTCAACGGAAGAGAGATAGATATCTGAATTTGCAGTGCACACGTAAAAAGAGACCCGTCAATGTGACCAGTTACCAATTCCGACCCGTCATCTTAAGGAGCGATTAGAGAGCGAGGCGTAGGCTGCATTGTGATGGAAGTGCGAGTTTGGTGGACGTGAGTGCGCTCGCTTTAATATGTTTCTTAACTTGATCTGATGTATTAGCTCCGGGGTTGGCGGGTTAAAACGCGCGTGGCGCTCACACGAAGCTCTCACGACGTCCGCGCGCATGCGCGGTGAGTCACTCCTTCGAGCATGCGCAGACAGAAACTAGTTCAGATTCGACTGACGTTTTGCGTTTCGACTCCGGTTGAGACCTGATAGGGCCTCCAGCTGCGCAGGCCCCAAGCTAGAACGTAACCCTAGCCCTACTTTGAGAATTATTTTGCCCATGAGAATTTTTCTCGTTTCATGTAGATCTTATTTCGACCGGATGTTGTCATGCAACACCGAGAAGTTCTAAATGCATACATCGGAATCACGCATTTTTTTAAATATAATAATATCAGATTAAGCCACTAGTGGATATTTTTAAGGGAAATCTAAAAGAATCCCCTAACCCTGCTTGAATATCAGTCGGGTTCATGTTATTCAGTCGGATTCACGAATAAATAATTATGTTTTAGGATGTCCTAATATTTTACGGCATCATGGTTTCAGTTTCATAACCGATATATAACGATCATAACCGCAATACCGACTGGGTTACGATACTTTAGTATACTTTCGTACTTTAGACAAAAAATATTAAAAATTGTTTAAAAAAATTTAAACAATTTTAAATATTTTTTTAATCTAAAGTACGACTCATCGTAACCCTGTCGGTATTGCGATTGACTGTGACTGTTTCCAATATTGTCTAAAAAAAATTGAAACAATTTTAAATATTTTTTTAAACTAAACCACTAAACTAAGCCACAGTCAGTCGTATTGCGACTGACTGTGGCTCGGCTGCCCCGGGTTTGATTCCCAAGCGGGCTCTCGAAAATTTCGATCCCGGGGCACTGGACGCGTCCCTCGTATAGTGTCTAAGCACCATGCCCAATCATGCGACTTATTCAACTGAAGGAGATTCTTTTATGTTCAACTAGAAATATTTAAAAAATACAATCAGCTCGATCGAATAAATGAAAGCCCTCGTCGGGAATCGAACCCGGGACCGTCTGCCAGGATCCAACGAACCAAAATACCACATGTCCTTTGAAGCCCTTCTTTACGATAGAAAACAGAGATTTAACATACGACTAATTTTATTTTCACTTTATCCTCGCTGTCCCATCGGTTTGATCACTCCCTTATGTCCTCAGAGGATTTCTATAGAACCTACGCCCCCCCCTCTTTTATTCTCCCATCTCTTTTCCTCACGCCCCCCTTATCTCACTTCACCCCCTCCTCTTCCCCCCCCCCTTGAAAACCACTATATACTCGAGAATGACTATATCACATTTTAATTTTGGTAGATATTTATATGCGCTCGGGTATTGCCGGCGTATGAGCGAGTGCCTGTGTGTGTGCAGCCAACGGAAATGGAAAAAAATTGGGCATTTTTATTGAATGCCATCTTTTCCTCGAAACAAATAAAAAATCGTTTTGCCGCGTGTCGTTGGAGCCATGCGCAGTCGACTGTCACACGGTTATTCAGTTGTCCCGATTGGAGAACGCGACCCGCACTCGCGCCAATTGCGCACTTGCCCACAATGGAGATACGGAATCTTATTGGGCGGACGTGGCCACTTGTATGGACAGCGATTCCAAGATGAAGTCCGACCATTCGTTCATGTAATGAGCGAATATTGTTTTCGATTTTAATCAAATGAAAATCGGATTCGAACTGTTTCTTTTCAGAGTGACAACGCACCAGGTAGTTAACTGTTGCATGTCGCTTTGCGGTAGGCCAAAAATAACGCAGTTTCGAAGAAATGAACTAATCTCTAGGTGAGGCCTTAAAATGCGTTTTTTGGGGATCGCTGGTATTCCGAGTCTATTAAATAATATTGGAAGTTGCATTCAGCTATAGTGCCGGATATCAAAATTCGATATTAATTATATCAAATCGGAATTAAAAAACAATGGAAAATTTAGTTTTCTTAAAATGTGAAGCTGTGAAAGCTACAGTTGTGTAACTTCTTTGAATATTTTAGTTATTCTGAAATGTTGGCGGGTGAAACTATCTTTGGAAAATGTGACGCAGGCCAAATCATTTTTAAAGCGCCAACAGAGGGCAGCAAACGTTGGACTGGTACACGGACGTAAACGTTGGACTATGATGACGCGCATCAAGTAAAACTTCTTGTTTCTCAATTCGAGAAAAACACGAGTTACACCATTATATTCAATACGATTCACCGCTTCAGTAATCTAGTTGTTTATTTGAAAGTCTCATGAACTGCACAGCAGAACTAGCGAAACCAGGTTCATTTGTTTCGTGAATTGTGAGTCTCAGTGCGCTTTGAATCGTTTCTGCCAATTGTTAAAATCCATCTAAAGCGAGTGACTGGGTGGAATGTTAGTTTCTTGGCCTGGTGAGAGTTCCATTTCGTCACACGTATGGGGCGTAAAAGGCACGTAAGAGGCACAGAAGTGGAGATGAAGGGGGCGAGTACGACTATAGACTATAGGTGGTCGTAGACTCCATCTCTCTCTCGCGAAAAGGAAAAGCCTACATAGAATTAGATTTCATTAGGCGGGGGTTCGCAATTAAAAATGCTGATATAATTTCCAGCGAAAATAAATGTGATTTCGTGCTGCTGTTCCAATTAGTCCAATTAACGGCGACGCGAATCATGTTGCTATACCGCCTCGCTATTAGAACGCGCGGAGACAAAATCAATAGACGGCGTCCACGGCACATGCGCACTCTTACTGCATTCTCCGTGCCACCAACAACCACCCAATCCCCCTCCAATACCCCTTTATCTACTTTCCCCTCTCCCCTCTTAATTTCTTGATCTACATGTCTTCCTCGTATCAGTCACTTCAAAAGAAATAATTGATAGTCAAATTGAACGAGGAATTCAATATCTATGCAGTAGATCACCAAAATCGAGAATTTCTTAATATTTCCTAATTAGTAAAATAAATTTCTAGCGTATCACAAATTGTAATTCAAAATAAATTGGCCACTTTAATGAAAGGTCCTTAATGAATGACGTAATTCGAAATGACTTAATTTCAAGATGTCCGCTGCTGACGTAACGAGATCAAAATGGTCGCTCGATGTCAACGAAGTACTTGAAATAGTCGACCGATTGTAGAAATGCTACTAAATGTTTTGGCAGATTGGTGCCGTTTCTGGTAACCAAAGACGTTACCAGTCTTGCTACTAGGGGCGCCACAAGTTGTAGAGAAGGATCGATCACAACACCATCTTAGGAGTGCGACTGATAAAACCTTGGATTTTCGTGACCGCCTCCACAATGAAGTAAAACAATGAAGTAAACAACTTCATTCTTGTTACTGAGTTTCAATAACCACTCTTCTACAGTCGAGCATTTTTGATTTTAACAATTTTGGGGCGAATTTTGTTGTTCCATGATAACTATAGACTGCTAAAAATCTTTATTAAAACGCCCGTTTCTCGCGTAAGTGAGGATACGCAAAATTTCATTTCAAATTTGCATTTCTATAAAATGTGAGAAAACCTCATTGTGTTTCTTAAAGTTACGTCATGTCTACTGTGGACGTGACAGTTCAAGATTTTGATTCTACCATACAGAATATTAAATATTATGCCGCCTAAATTATTGACCAATTTCATTTCCAATTTCGATTCTACCATACAGAATATTAAATATTATGTAGCCTAAATTATTGACCAATTTCATACCGCATTATTCGTTTATATTGGATATTGCAACGTGTCTGAAAATCCGTTGTCTGATTAAACTCCTAACACACTTTACACACTGTACAGAACGAAATATTGCCGAGTCACCTATACGTCTTCGTGTCCCTGCAAGTCGGGTGGCCACACACTATTTTTGCACCATGCCCACGAGTCATTAACGTTTACATTTTCTTTTGTAGAGGTAGAGAGAGAGATGCATGAAGAGAGCGAAACAGAACCCGAATCAGGAGAGAAAAAAATCCCACGATCCATTATCTGTGCACGAATAATACCGCAAACCAGAAAAATTCCTAACTGTATATAGAATAATAATTGGATTATTGTGTTAGAGTGCATTGGAGAAAGAAAAACTAATTGCATGTGCTGCGAGTCTCTCTCTCTCTCTCTCGTAGATACCAGGCACCAAAAGGTAGATAAACACTTTCTGATCATGCTGGCGAATCAAAAAAGGCCTAGTCGATATATGCTGGCATACGCAACGCCAATTGAGGTGTGGAGAGTGCCCTCTAGTGGCAGCATCTGGCAAAATTTGCCTAATTTTTCTAACGCTGACCAAGGTCTTCGTCATGGAGGCCCTCCTAGGACCTGTCCCTACATCCATTCAACCCAGAGAATAAACCATTGCATTGTGTGATTGCCTCGCAGCACGGGGCAGCAACATGCTTGCTCGCTTGCCTGATCGGACCTCCTCACCCTGCTACGTCGATTCGAGGCCTCTTTCCTCGCCATAAATGACACTCACCCACGCCAATGACGTCAACACCTGTCTGTCACTTCCAAACATATAGAAGGCGGGTGAAGGAATGTCTCTCGCTCGAAAACTACCAGATATCTCGACCGGGAATTGAACCCGTGATCACGCAGTACCTTTTCTTGTGACAGGCTTCAACGCTTGTGTCTAATGAGCGATCCCTTTTACGGATTCCATCCGTTGGCTGAGAAATCAAGAAGGAAGTGATAAATAAGGCAATTGCGGTAGTTTCTTCGTCGAATGCGTCACTGCTTAGCAACCACCACCACTACCATCGAAAAAGCAAATTCATATCGTAATCATTCTAAGAGAGAGTGTGTGTGAGAGAGAGAGCGGTAGGGTGATGCAATGACTTCCCATATAGGACGCCATTTATAAATAAATAATTCGTGTCAAGAAAAAGTCAAGCAAATGCGTATTTTAATAGCTGCCTCCATTACCATTATCATTTGTATTATGGCGTCATTTTTGCCTGCCCGGAATATTTGGAAGCTGTGAAAAAGGGGAGGAGATGGAGTAAGGGGGATACCAGCAATAATAGAGGGGCTCTAGGTAGGTGAAGAGAGAATATAGAGAGTTTATCACTTCTCGATTTATTTTTTAAATTTTAAGTTTGACATCAGGCTCCCTAAATGGTAGCACCATTTCTAAAGGCTAGTTCAGTGGATTATTTCGAGTATGTTACGAAGAATTGGTTGCATTCCCTTCATTTTTAATGGATGGTTCACATTAGCGAGGTTATTTGTAGTACGTAAGTTGCCAGTATTTTCCGCTAGAGGGACGCGTACGTCGCGCGTTACATAAACACTAGCGTAATGGGTAAATAGTGGGATTTGTTAGTCTTGCAATCAGGCCGGTCCTCTCGCCAACCAAGCCCGTGACCAATTAATAATTAATCGAGTTAGGTTGATTATTTCCACGCGCAAGTTCCATTTTTCTAATCTCCAAGTCTGCCTTAATTTTTTTGATTGCGCAACAGAAAATGTGCTCATTTTCCAGAGAACCTCACGAATTTTTCAATTTATTTTTATTTCGTTCTCGGGATTCGCTCTGTAATTACAAGATTGTGCATGGAATGAAAATTGAACGTAATTTTATCATATATGTTCCACTTAATTTTGCGTTTTTCTTGGTGCTCAATTGCAAGAGGGGAATTTTCTTCAAGATTGCGTCACAAAAGCTAAACGTCATCAACATAATTTGACTAATAATTGTCTTTAAAATCTTACCTTTAGGATTTTACCATTTGTGACGTTTAGCTACCAGCCGATTGCTCAGAGTAAGAATGCCCCTTTTTCGAACCGTGACTGGTGTCGCTTGAGGGGAGGGGCGGGTGGTGACGTCAAGATCAAATCCGCCATCGCGCGACTGTATCGACTTATTTTGGCACACGAGTGCCGATCGAAATCAAGAACCCAACATTTCGACGAGGGACTATTTCCATGACACTGAATTGTGGACCTAAATTCACTACGTCTTTCAATAAATTGCCTCTTAATCGCATTTAATTAAGTGATTTGACGTGATTATGAACAGATAAATATTTTTTGTTCCAATCAACTGTAGTCACCCGCACTACAGGCGTTCTGTTAGGCACTATGCGAGACAACCCCGGGATCTAAATTTTCGAAAGCCCGCGCCGGGAATCGAACCGGGGGACCGCTGAGCCACAGTCAGTCGCAATACCGACTGGACTACGACGAGTCGTACCCCTATATAATTTTAGTATTTCTGTAATTGACGTGAATGCTAAATTCAGTGTTGACACTGGTTTACAAATGTCGCATGGTCCGCTGTCGTTCGCCGCCAGTGTCGCCGGCGTCTCCCGCCATTAGTCGAAGGCGGACAGAGGTTTGTACTGGCTGGGCGCCCGGTAATTAATCGATTCTAATTTGCATGATAATAACCGTACTTTCACTTACTGGCCGCCTTCATCAATCAAACGCCAAAAATGCAACAGATTTTTGTGTACACATGTATTGTAGATAATCCCTCCGATATCCCCATATTCCTCGATTTCCTCCCTCCAAACAGAAACCCCTTTCACACCCTTACCCAATCTATTCCCATCCCCCGCTTACCGCCTCTACCAAAACCGAAAACCCCTCTAATCATGGAGCCATCTTAACCCTCTGCTTTACATCCGTGACCATCAAATCTGATCTGCCTCGTGACACCGATAACCCACACCATCCCTAACCCGACCCCCCTTCAAATATATTGGAGCAAAATATACAATTCAAATGGTTGGGGAATAGAACATATATTTTGTTTAGATTGAACGTAATATGATGACACTATGAAATTTCAAAAATGCGACACAAATGTTTACTATATTAATCGATATTACAACCGTTGATATTAATCGATATGTCGATGGTTGATGTTCGATATTAATAATCGACTTAATATATCAATATCGACAATCAATTATTAATATCACGGAGGTGATCAAGAAATGGGGGTGAGTAAGCTGTGTGGGGATCTATACTACTGGTAACCATTTCTTCATATTTTAACTTTTTTATTCGGTTAAAAAAATTGGTTATGTTCTCAATTCTTTTGGCGATTCAGACGCACATGCTTCTAGTGGTGACTGGCGTCTCACCAATACAATTTTAAGATTCCCGAACCAACTTCCCATGTATTTCAATTGGTATTATTCGTAAATTCAAGTGATGATGTGAATCGTACAATTTGTGACATGTACATGTAACACGTCTTGAGACGATGGCTACCTGCGGTCAAAACACTACCTTCGGAAAAAGCAATAATGTTGGGCGATGAGCTTGTCTAGGGGTGAAAGGGGAGGTGGAACAGAATGAGACAACGCCAACCTACGCAACTGTGTCTCATTGGTTCTGATTCTACGCTTGGACGTGGTCTCGTCGTGGATTCTCCAGTTTCCGAAAGCTAATTAAGCCGACTTTGATTGATACGACACCGAGGTGTCATCTTTTCTCGCCTTCACTCCTCCCCTATCTATATATTCCTCCTATACAACACGTTCTCAGCATTTATAACCCCTTGCTTCACAACGTCGTTTATTAGTTTTGCGTGTTGCGTTTGGACAGTGAAGCATTTGCATGAAAATGTGCGTTCGGTGTGTGTGTGTGTGTGTGTGTGTGTGTGTGTGTAGTCTCCGATAAGATTTTTTTCTTCCGTCCTGCGTGGCATTTGGTGAATGTGACTCAAGATCAAATATAAAACTAGATTGGAATTGACGTGAATTAAACTGATGGTGGTAGCGGTGCAGAGCAACCATTTGACTAGTGTTAGAAATAAATCGGAATATTCGTTTCTGTTTGTCGATTTGGGTTTGCGAACATATCATACAGAGGGTGATTAGGCAAAAATGACACGACTTTGATCCACATGTAACATTCTTATTTTTTGGCGATGGATACATTTAATTTGCTTAATATGTTGGTCATTCTGTTGGCTAACCACCCTGCACCGTCGTTTCCATGTATCAAAATTTTTTAAACTTATTTCAGGTGTAAATGCGCTCCACACGTCTCTGCACACTTTCCAAGGACCTGTCAGTGTAGTTGCTTTGGGATGAAAACGTTTTTGTTTTAAATAACCACCAAACCCAAAATAGTGTAGTGGACTGATGTCGGGGGACTTCACGGGGTTGTCCTTGTTGCACAAAACATTTATTTCAGTTCGATTTTTCAAATCCTATATGTATTGGCTTGTTCCTTTGTCGTGATGCATGGTGATTTTTTGGAACTCACCTGGGTAAAATTTAGGAACCTATTTTTTCCAAATAATGCTTCAGAACACGAGCGATGTAGTAGTCGGCATTGACTTTCACCTTTGCAGGAACTTTGATGAGTGGTAGTGGTGATTTTTTGATGAATTTTATTTAATAAAGTGATGAATGTTATTGTGGTGAAACTCGGATTTTTCTCGAATTGAGAAACTAGATTCGTGGTTCTGTGTGCACCAGTTCAATTTTTGCTGCCCTCTGTCGGTGCTATAAAAAAAGATGGTATACGTCACATTTCCTTTCGATAGTTTCACATGTCAAAAGTGCATTTTTGCACATAACTAAAAAATAAAAAAAGGCGAGTTTCTCTTGTGGATTTCACCGATTCGTCGTAGCCCAATTGGTATTGCAACTGACTGGTGGTCCCGGGTTCGATTCCCGACTCGGGCATTCGAAAGTGAATGGATACAAAAAAAACTGCATAAAATTATTAATGCAGAATTTTCTCCTTATGGTGTCCTCTAAAATGTCCCAGTAATATCTTGATGATGGTGTTTTGCCTGCAACATGGAAATTGACTAACGTTTCTTTTATAAAAAAAAGTAAGATTCAAATAATTCTAGACAAATTTCCCTTAATAATGTATTTTTGAATGTTATGAAGCATCTTGCTAAGAATGATATCATAAATGATGCACATTATGGTTTTTCGAAGAGGCGTTCTTATGGATCACGGCTTATTCTTCTCACCTATGACCTTCAAAATTCCTTGGATAAACGTACGTATACAGCAGGATCTGGTTTCTTAGTTTTTAACAAGACTTTCAACAGGACTCGATCAGAGGAGGTTCAGAAGGGCCTAGATTCTATAGCTGATTGGTGTAAAAAAAAAATAGCAGCTACAAGTGAATGCAAGTGTAATGCAGCTACAAATGCTGTATTATGCATGCATCCAGACCTAGGGATCCTTTGCTATATGACTACTCTTTCTGGGGCGCTGCTCAAAGGCCGTCCAGCAGTACAAGTATCTGGGTCTGCATATATATATGGCCCCGCAATTATCTTGGAAATCTCAAATGCAAGTCAGTGGCCTACTCTCAAATCCATGCAGAGCTTGTTAAAATAGGATAACCCATCATTGTTCCTGACTGATCTCTCGACATCCGCCAGAGGCCCCCTTTTTGGGGACTGCTTGCGGGTAAACATTGAAATACATATATCGAAATGAAATGTGCATTTGGGTTAAATTTATTTATGAAAAGAAGGGTGCCCGGCTTTGCCTGCGTTTACAGTAACCACCAATGAAATAAAAAATTAATTGTTTACATTTACCGGCTATGTTACGTTTAGACGATGACACGCGATAAACTCAAACGTTATATGTGAAGTAACTGATTTTTCACGCGCCGCACTCTGTAATAACGTCATGCAGTGTATGTTTTTAATATTGTTATTTTATTTTATTTTTATATTGAAAATATTATTCCGGTAACAGTATGTGTATAGTGTATGTTG
>JAQGBY010006840.1:0-12531 GCA_034698785.1 Mycogona germanica | reverse complement strand
TGTGACTGCCTTTGTGATGCAGGTATTCTGGCTATAGTCTCGCAGGATATGTCTAGTTGCACGCCTCTGAAGGCCTTTCCAGTTTACTTTACCAAATTTGACCACGCCGTAGTCTCAGCATAGAATAACAAGTGTACACCAGACGTACAAAGAAAACTAGACAATGCGACGCAGCGATAACCGCGTTTTAACTATAATCGAACGCACAATTTCAAAATATTCGGAACACAAAAGCAAACTTAGTGCGGGTCGCCATCTTGAAATTCGCTTGTCCAATTTCTCAAATGCGCCAGCTTGTATGAGTGAGGTTGCGTTTAAACTTTGAAATGTTTCGACAATTCGAATTACATTATGAGAAGGCAATCGCGCTTTCGAAAGACAATTCGCCCAGTCTCAAGTACTACTAAGTGCGTGAGGCACGCTCATTCTCACTGAACAATCAGAACCGGATTGAGGTGAGTTGCGTTAACCAATAGATGTAGGAATAGATTAAATAAGGCTCGACGAGATGCTCAAAAGTCAAACGCACTCACATCATTATGTGTCTCGTGCGAACGTTGAATTAATTCTTGTCAATGACATAAAAAGACTGCTCGGGTACATCGGTAAAAACATCAGGGACTGTATTTTGGTCATTGTCAAAATCAACTTCGAAGCAACTTCAGAGAAAATCAAGTTCACATTGGGCGCATGCGCAGATGATGTAATTTGATGTTGAGAATCAAAATTTGAAAGACCAAAATGCACAGCCAGATTGGATGAAGCCGAATTTAATTAGCTTTATAAATCGTTACATGCAATGTATTCCGTTAAAGCAGCGTCTTGATCAGATTACAAACTGATAATTTTTTATTGTTTCTTCGGGTGAAATTAAAAAAAATTGATTTTGTTTTGAAATGCGATCATTAAGCGATTCAGCAAACCAGATTGGCCAATCGAATTTGTAAGAAATCAGATTTGCAATATTCATTTTTAAGCTAGCGATTCAGATTATAAGCCACGGGTTTTTTCTCTTTGTACCGTACCGTAACACACATGTACGCTATCTGCGAATCCTTTAAAAAAAGACAAGAGTACTTCGATATGGTTTAAATATTTCTTAAAAAAATGATATTTTCCACAACTGCATGAAACATGATATTTTCCACAACTGCATATAAAATATGGTGCTACACAAAAGATTTAATCGAATTTCGTAACCGAGACAATAAGAAACAAAATCAGACAAATCTATAAATATTGCGTGAAGCAGCGCATTTGAAACATTCAGCACATGACGTGCTCTTTTACATCGTTATGCATTGAGGTGATAGCTTGTATCACCATTCGTGAACAACGCATGAAACCCACGCTTTTGGCTGATGCCTCGTGGAACATAGTCGTACAGACGTCTTTGCGCATCGGTCGTAACCCACATACATGTATTCTTGTACCAGCGCCGCCATCCACCTCACAGGGCGGCCGCAGCATCCACCTCGCCCTTGTGCACGTTCTTGAGGTGGGTGCGCAGCGTATCTCGCCGGTAGAAGGCGCTGCCACACAGGTGGCAGACGTGGGAGCGGTCCACGCCGGCGTGGCGCTCCTTGTGCTCCTTCAGGCTGGTGCAGTTGCGAAAGGTGCGGTCACATTCGTCGCACTTGTACATGCGCTCATCCGAGTGTACGCGCTGGTGTTTTGTCAGGCGTGACTGGCTCCAGGTGCGATAAGCGCACTTCTCACAGACGAACGGTTTGAGATCCAGATGAACAATCTCGTCATGGATCCGCAGGCTGGTCTTGTGGCCCGTCTCGTAGGTGCAACCGGGCCGCTGGCACTTGTACGGCTTGGTGGCCGAGTGCATGCCCTTGATGTGGTAGCCAAGCTGGTGTGAGAACTTGTTGGTGTAGGGGCAGTGCGGGCACTGGAACGGTTTGGCATCAGGTGCCGACCATTTGCAGTGGTGCCGCGACAGTGCGTCATCGTCGGCAAAGCCCAGGCCGCACTTGCAGCGGCTGGTCTTGGCGTTGGGGTCGTGACGAGCAACGTGTAGGCGAACGGCACGCTGGTTCTGAGACTTGTAGTCACAGTGCGGACACTGGTGCAGGTTGGCGCCTGCCAGGCGCATGCATTTGTGGCGGGCCAGCTTGGCGGGATCGAAGAACTTCTTAGGGCACCACTGGCACTTGTATATCTTGATGCTGGTGTCATGTTTGGCCTGTACGGTAAATGTAAAATTATTTAATTTAAACGATTGAGATGTACATGTATATTGGGATGCAATGAAGTTAAATATTTCCCCTTATTCTGTAGCTCTACTCTGTTCACCGGCACTTCCCCGATGCTTCGATGAGGATTAATTAAAAAAACTTGTGCTTGAATCCAGAAAACTTCAGAATATTTTTTTCGCAGCGCTAATTTTTTTTAATGCGAAAAAAAAAATATTATTCTTAAATAAAGTATAATAATCGAGTGATGGTTAATGCAAGGCTTTACACGGCTGTCCCGTGCTCTTTCACTTATGCTTATCAATTCTAGTTTATATAGATCAAGTTCGCCATTCAGCTTGTCTTTCTTTCAGCACTGTGCTTCAACTTGAAACAAAGTGCGTTTATAATAAAAACCAAGGGTGGAACACCCCAATGGCACAGTAGATCTCCCAAGACTGATCCAAGATGGTGTAAATAACAAAATTTCTAAGCCTATCGAAATGTGACACAAGCTATAGGCTAATAAAGCGAGATGAGATGCAGTGATAAAATCATGACTTTTCATTGCCCGTAGCAAGCTGTGCAAGCGATGACAAAGCAAGAAAGTACTCGACGGAACAGAGCAAAAACATCCGAGGTGCATTGGGGGTCAGCCGGTGACGCCTGTCTGAAGCAACCGGTTCAGCACCAGAGTTGCCACCATACGGGGACCCTGGTGCACCAAGTGTTCGGTGGCTCCCAAACTCTGGGAGACCACTGAGCACCCGCACCACCACCCAGCTCCACCTGAGCTGAGTGGTGACTCCTCGGAGGTGCAATTTTTCCAACAGTTTAGAGTTATTTCTGAAATATTATTTCAACATTGTCAAGCCGTTAAATGTTGTTTAAATTTTTTTTTGATGATCACAAATAGATCACCACTTTGTTCTTCTCTAGATGCAATTGGCCAACGTAAATGTAAAATTACCTAATTTTGTTCGTATGGGAATTATTATTTTTTATTGACAGCGACGTTAAATTGTGAAACGCTGACCTGGTGGACGCGATTGCGATGAGCGCTGCGAGACTTGTAAGGGCAGAGCTTACAACGGTGCCACGTTGGCTTGCTGCCGCCCTGCGCCTTGCGGATCAGTTGAGGATTCTCGCCGGCGGCGACCGGCTGCTCCGGACTGTCGGTGGCGTGGCTGGATCGGTGAGCCTGCATGCGTTCCTCTTTGTGAGTCCGGTAGGTGCATTGCTGGCAGCAATAAAGCTGGTGCGGCGGCAAGTGCAGCTGGGTGCCTGCCCATGGATAAATATGACCAGTATCAAAAATTGTTGCAAACCGATTCATCATGGTTTAATTTTTGTGCATGTATTGCGTTTCTCTGGTTGAAAGCTGGGATAACAGAACTCCTTCCTCTCATAAATGAAAGTCGCTCCTAAATCAAACTATGCATTTTGGCGAAACAGTGTTTTAATAATGCTTGTTACGGGGTTTCACCGTTGATTTAATCTCTTGACACCTCTGCCAAACAGTGTGCCTACTATTACAATTAGGTCTACCATGTGTTACCCACCTGTCTGGTTCGGCCGGATCAGCGGTTGGGCTGCGTTCGGATCAGAGTCATTGCTGTGACGGCTGTACGAATCCTGATCGTCGCTATCGTCACTGTCGTCGTCCAGGACCGGGTCCACGTCGATGGTGTACGAGTCGTCGCTTTCCGTTTCCGGTTCGACGATTGTCGGCTTGGTGGCGTTAGAACTGCGGAGCCGCTTGGTGTACTCAGGTTCATCGGCTGCCTCGTTTCCCTTGACACCCCGGCCGACGTAATCATCGTCACGGTTGGCAGACTCCAACTTCCGCGGACAGTTCTTTCGTTTTCGTCGATTGACCGAACTGGTGCTGGGACCGGCGGTAGGTTCCTTTGACTCGGATGAACCTCGGATGTCGGTCGGTTTGTTTTTGCTGGTTCTGGCTGACTCAACCGCGTCGACCAGCATTTTGAAGTCGAGCTCTTTGGCCAAATCCAGCAGATTTTCCAGTTGCTCCTCAGGAAGGGTTACAGTTCCATTGTATAAGAACTCGAGGATTGGTTCTGGACTGCAGCTGTGCGGGTCAGCTACCGTTCCTGTTAGTTTATCTGGAGACAGGAACAAGTCCAAGACGAGGCGGTGCGCTCGGACTGTCCGTTCACCCCACTGAACTTCGAAATCGACACCGTGGTGGGCCAGGAAATAATTGTACAATCCGCTGGCCAGATAATCATGATGTCCCGAACAAGTGACCGTGACGAGATTTGAACCCTGGTTTGCCATCGTCCTTATCGATTAGGTATTATTTGCCAAAAAAAAGAGGCCAGTTCACGTTGGCAGGTAAATAACGTTAAGGCCTACCGTTAGTGATCTTTCGTGTCGCCCAGATCGTTCCGTTGTCAATCGAAAATTCGCTAACAGACTTTCTCGTGAAACTGGAAATTAGTTTCCCCGCAAAATGGGGGCAAATTTTGCCCGCTTTTGCGGTATAAAATTATGATTTTTGGGCGATATTCGCGATGTCGAGACGAAAACAAAATTCCTGCGGGCTGCCATCTTGGAAAGTATTCGATAGTCGACTAGTTACATATTACGATAGTATTGCGATAGTTTATGCATATCGACCATATTCTTTTGTGATTCACCGAAATTGTGTTCGCCTAAAAAATGGGAGACAGAAATCACGTGATTCAGTATTCAATACAATTTTATTCATGAGCAAAAGTTGATATCGTTAAATGCGGAATCCGTTGGATAGGTACATCGAGCTCCGCTGGAGTCGGTAAGATTACGGGCATTTAACCAATCCTTTAACCATTGCAAGTCACATGTGCAATTAAAAGGATTGTCTGAAATGCAACGAAACAAAAAATTAATGAGCACGTCCTTGATTTCACTGCAAATCGAATTTTTCTGATCTAACCGGATGACGATAATTTACTTTATACTTCCTGTTCGTTCCAGACACATTGAGACACGTCTTTTTTTTAAGACACACCGTGTGTCTCTCATCTTTGGAGTCAAGCTTTAGACACGTGATGTCTTAATATTGGACCTTTCGATTTGCAGTGTATATTATGTGTATGCGGCCATTATATATTTTAAATCCAATTGTTTATGAATACTTCTGCCAACAAGCATCAATTGCACTTACATGAAAGTTGAATATCTGTAATAGGGCTCGTTTCAAGACCCAAGAATGCATCTTCTTGAAGCGTCGAGAGACTATTGAATTGCAAATCCAAAATTTCCAGTTTCTGAAGATCTCTGAATGCGCCAGTTTCGATAGTGGAAATTTGATTGATGGCCAAATCCAAGTCGGTGAGGGAATGCAAATTTAAGAATTCCAGACCTACTGATTTAAGCGCATTCGAGTGAAGTAGGAGAGATTTCAGATTGGTGAACTGCTGAAGGGCTGCCACATCAATAGTTTGGATGTTGGTCATTCCCAACTCGAAATATTCCAGATCCTCTGGAATTGAATGAAAACAATGCCACACATAAAAGATCATAACTCAATACACCAAGTAATACGAAACATTAAAATAGTTCATCATCATTTAACATATATATCATCCAGACGTCCTAACTAAAACCCCTCATGAATATTAAAATAGTTTAAATAATGCAAAATTACAACAACAAAAAATAGGCGGACTGAAACACGTTTTAAGAATGATAGACCAAGAGATATTTAATATGACTATTGAACTGTATATTTAGTACATAAACTGTCGAGCTTTGCTTATAACTTACCTGAAAATGTCAAGAAAAGGTCTGTGGCAGCCATCTCCGTAGAGGTGAAGTTATTGTAAAACATGTACAGTTCAGTCAGGGGCGAATCGATGTTGCTAAAAATGTCATAAGGAATGGCCGGAAACAAATCGGTGGACATGTCGAGCATCGTGATGTTATAGCCGCTAAAGATGTCCAAGGGGACGGAAGGTCCGTCGCTGTAACCGAGGAAGATCCCGAAGGATTCGACAGTTTGAGCCGTCTGATTGAGGGCCTGCTCCAGCATACCCATGTCGCCTGCCTGCAAGTAGGAGCACTGGAGTTGGTTTTCGCCGTCGTAGAAGGAGCAGGTCGGATCATCGGTTGGCAGTCGTCGGACATGTCTTCTTGACCGTCGGCTGCTGGTGCAACTCCACAATAAGGCCACCATAAATGCGCAAAAAACGAGCCACTTCATAGTACTACAATTTGTTTCTGTTTATAGTCACTGGAAGAAAATTGAATAAAAATTAAAATATTAAAGAACTTACTGAATTCACTCGAGTCAAGCCGACTAAATAATACATTGAAAATGTAGCCCAACCCATTCTATGACTTAAAACATCTTTTAAGACGTGAGAGGTGTCTTAAAACAATATCCTGCATGTGTCTTAAAAAGTAACCTGATGAGACAGATTTTTTTAAAAATAGTAAATCAAACTATCATATACTACCGTTTGGTGTTAGAAATGTTAATGTTGTTAAGCCGAAGTGGAAAAACTATTGATAGGGTCACACTACACGATCAAATTTAATTTATTTTAGCCCAATCAGTGATAATTGATTACGTTATCGCTTGCAAGCGAAATTTACTGGCTCAAACAAAAGAATATGCCATGCTCTTTGGAATTATAATTTAAATTGCTGAAAGATATACGGAGAACTGTACAACTTTAATTGTAATCTGTTAACTTGAGTTTTATCTATTTGAAAACAAGCAAACAAAGTAAATTTGAAGATAATGCTGGTCGAATACAATATCATTATGTTTTGGTTAAATTGGCCGACAAGAACGAAGACAGTCTTAAGAAATTGTCGGTTTCGGTTTCTGATTTTATTGACCTTCTCCTTAAAATCCTCATTAAATTACAAATCCCGAAAGGATTGTAATCAAAAGAAATAAATATGTCATTGAAACATGATTTAAAATTTTATTTGAAGCGATGGTCGGAAATAATAAACTTTTCTTTGGTGAGATGAATTTCAGTGATTTCCGTTTCATCAGTCGAGGTTCATCAACTATATCATCCCTGATGGGGGATGCGGAACTGTGATCCCTGCGCCTCGAACGGAAGTCAAAGTAATTTTCCTCAGCAGAAGGTAACTTGATTGAAAGTTCCATTTTTCGGAGGAGCGCATTGAGCTCCACTGGCATCAGATATGTTGCGAGCATTCAGCCAATCCTTTAACCATTGCAAGTCACAATCACAATTCCACGCATTATCTAGAACCAAAAATGAAATATATTTTCAATAAACTGATACGAAAATATCGACTTCTGCACAATATGAAAAGATCGTAATACCACCCACAATGGTGAAAATAATTTTCGAACTGATACACTGTAAAAACAAAATTCCAAATTGAAAACATTTTCTTATCTCCAAAAATGAAATATATTTTCAATAAACTGGTACAAAAATATCGACTTTTGCACAATATGGAAAGATCGTAATACCACCCACAATGGTGAAAATAATTTTCGAACTGATACACTGTAAAAACAAAATTTCAAATTGAAGACATTTTCTTATCTCCAAAAATCGAAATAAAAATTTCAATAAAAGTTGAACATTTGAAACCGAAAATTGTTTCATGCTACACTTACACGACAGTGTGATTGCTACAATAGGGCTATTCTCGAGGCCATCGAAGGCCCCTTCCTGGAGTGTCGTAAAATTGTTGTAGTCCAACGACAAGGTGCGCAAACTTCGAAGATCTCTAAACGCACCCGTTTCGATTGTGGAAATGGAATTGTACCAGTAATCGATACTTTCCAATGTAAACATGTTCAGGAGTTCTAGACCTATCGACTTGACGGGGTTGGTGTTCAAATAGAGTGTCTTCAGATTTGTGTATTGTGAAAATGTTCCTGGGTCATATGCCGGTATCATAGTCACGCCAAACTGCAGTTCCGTCAGGCTCTCTGGAAATAATCAAAGAACCAAAGAGGTACGATTATACATGAATAATATACACTGTACAATAACAATCTACTCTTGTCTTTTGAATTAAAGGACTCCAGGATCACGCCACGCACAATACTCGTCAATTTTAATGACCGTCAGATGTGGGAAAGTGGCTGTGCCGTCTTGTGTTTCGACTCCCCATGTTCAGAAAAGAGTGGCACCATCAAATAGTATGTTTTGTGTGAGTTTGGTGAGTTATAGGGAAGGTTAGTTAGTAATGAGAATAATTTTGTTAGGACGTCTGTGTGATAGTAAATCGGAAATGGTAAATTCGGGGCAGCACCGAATGAATAACGAATCGAGTGGCGAACTCGTTTTTTATAATAATATTTTACTGTTATTTAATTAGAACTGGCAATTGCAAAAAATACAGTCCGAAAATGCTGTCCCGAATTCACCATTTCCGAAGGTTAGTTAGGTTCGGTTAGGAAAATCAATTTAGATAAAGCAAATGTGTTTCATCTTATACCACGTCTCTGCAAAGGCGAGTTTCCCATAACTGACGCTTTCCGGAATTGACATTTGTCGTGCGTGACAGCAACCCAGGTCTTCCCCACAAAAGAGAAAAATTAATTCTGAGCAAATCCGTCAGGATCTCTAATTTCTCTGCCAATTAAGGGGGACGCTTGGGCCCTTGGCTAATCCATGCACTTTGACCTCTCCCGAGGCAATCTACCCGCTTTCCGGAATTGACATTTGTCGTGCGTGACAGCAACCCAGAACTTCCCCACAAAAGAGAAACATTAATTCTGAGCAAATCCGTCAGGATCTCTAATTTCTCAGCCAATTAAGGGGGACGCTTGGGATTAATCTATGCACTTTGCCCTCTCCCCGAGGCAATCTACCCGACACCATCCACTTAATACCTGCGAAAGGTAGAAACAAATCCGTCGCTGTTGTAGCCGCGGACGAGAAGTTCTGATCCATGATGTCCAGCACGGCGAGTGGCGAATCGATGTTGCTGAGAAGTTCGTAGGGGATGGACGTGAATCGGGTGTCCATGAGGAGGAGTTTGGTGACGTTGTATCCGCGAAATATGTCCACGGGAATGGACGGTCCGTCACTCTCATCAATATAGACGCCGAAGCCGGACACGAATTCGGAGGTCATCTGGAGCGCCTGTCGCAGCAAGTCGGCGCTGTCGCCCGACAAGTAGTAACATTGGATTTCGTTCTCGTCGGAACTGTAAACGCAGGATGGTGTCAGGTCGGCGGGTTTGACTCGGAGCGGACGACGTCCGGTTCTGGGGTGACCAAGCGCACAACCCGAAAGGAGCGTCAGGAAGATGAACAATTCGATTCTTGACGGCATTTTCGTATAATTACCGAGTGTCACCCTGTAATGTAAATAAAACAAAATTTCAATTTTACAACCCTTTTTACTTGATCGAAAAAAATTGTTTCAAAATTTAAAACAAACGTCTGTTGCGAGAAACTGTCAACAAATTACTGACGGCATCCCGAAAGGAGCGTCAGGAAGATGAACAATTCGATTCTTGACGGCATTTTCGAATAATTACCGAGTGTCACCCTGTATTGTAAATAAAACAAAATTTCAATTTTACCACCCTTTTTACTTGATCGAAAAAAATTGTTTCAAAATTTAAAACAAACGTCTGTTGCGAGAAACTGTCAACAAATTTCGAACAAAGAAAATTAAAGATTTCCAATTTACGATAATTTTTTTGTTTCATAATTTTTATATAACATACTCGGTACACATTATGACTTACCTCTTATTTGCACTATTGCAACTAATGTCAGGTTGAAACGCAGTTAAGCTAAATTGCTAATCGATACTGTTATCTGTAACTGATAAGGTTATCTAATAATATCTATAAATACTTTCTTAAACGGTTTATACGAGTTTTCAATTACTATTTTAATAGTTTTACTCTTAGCCTCATCAATTAAACACCAGAATTTTACAATTACAAATTTTACCCGCAAGAGAGCAGGGCAGGGGTTAAACCAGGGCAGGGGTTTCAAAAGACCAGTTGGGGGACAGAATTGATTTATTTTATTTTAAAGGCTCTGGATTTGGGGCTCTGTCAGGCCATTCCACTGTCTACACACTCTAGGGAAATGGGAGTTAAAATATGATGCAGATGTACATTGAAGCGCGTTCACCATTTTAGTGGGGCCCTTTCTTCTGCTTCTGTTTGGAGCTGAGCTCAGAATTTCCCTATTGTAATTGCAATTGTAATTGTGAAGGCACCTTTTTGAAGCGACGACAGCGTTAGTGCCCAGATATAAGTTCGGAAGATATCCTTGATCTTGGATCTTGGTTTCCTGATTCGATGGCGGATATGTCATTGTCATTGTCATAGGTCAACGAATGCAGACCGGACAGACTTGATGTCGTTGTAGTTGTGTGTGAGCATCTGCAATTTGGTATTAGATTGGTTTAGAGGACCACTTCGTGATTGGTGACATTTAATCGCCTTATTGGTTACGTTTGGAAATTATTTCCTTCATTTTTAAACAAAATAAACCTGGAAACTCGAATTTGAATTTGAATCATTTCCGGTAGATCGACCGTCGTTGATCAACTTCATCCGCTGCTCTAATGGTGCGGATCAGTGACCCCTCTGTTTGTAACTATTGTCATTGCGATCATGTAATAAATGTAACAACCTGTGTCTCTCACGTTCATGTAATAAATCATATTTTTAGAGCAATACATCTAAAAAATCATTTTTTAAGACAAATAATCTTTATTGATATTAAACGAGAATATCATTTCAGTTAGCAGAATGTAACTTGATTAAAAGTGCCATTTTTTGGAGGGGCGCACCGGGCTCCGCTAGAATCCGCTAGATTTCGAGCATTCAACCAATCCTTCAGCCATTGCAGATCGCAGTCGCAATTCCAGGGGTTATCTATAGTGGAATATGAAAGAAATGCAAGATTATGTTAGACATCAAGTGGACAATTTTTTCTGACATATTCATTTAACGTTTCCGGTTTACTTTTGGCTATTGTGGTTACACTTTCTATGGGTACATTTATTTGTAAGTTGTTTTCTCGAAAGGCGCCTTATGGTTATAAGTTTTCCGGAAGGGGGAATCCACCATACTTTTTCTATCCTTTTATTGACTTCTAGACCTATCATTTCATTGATTTCCATAGGCTACCTCATCGCCTCATTAACTTAGTTGTTGTTTACTCAGATGGTGGAAATTGCGGAAACAACAATTTGAAATTCGCCAAGTTGTTGTTAAAATGGATAGCGCCGGTGTTCCGCACGAAGCGTTCGTTCAGGGGGAGCTTTACGTTGCGCGCTCTTTACAATTTGATGTCGCCATCAAAGTTCATTTTCAACATTTTTTTACTGTTAATACTCTGTGTTGAGACTCACTCGAGAGAGTAACTGTGACAAGTGGACTATTCTCGAGGCCCTCGAAGGCCCCTTCCTGGAGTGTCGTGAAATTGTTGTAGTCCAAATAGAGGATACGCAGTGCTCCGAGATCTCTGAATGCCCCGGTCTGGATCGTCGAGATGGAGTTGTACCAGTAGTCGATGGTGTCCAACGAATACATGTTCAGCAATTCCAAGCCGATCGACTTGACAGGGTTGGAGTTCAAGAACATCGTTTTCAAATTGGTGTATTGGGAAAATGTTCCGGGGTCATAACTGCTCATCAAATTCTCGGCCAATTCCAGTTCCTGTAGGCTCTCTATGATCACACCCGCAGAGACAAGCACACACAATTATTAGCACCAAAAATGAACACCTACAAATCGGCAGATCGGCCAAGAAAAAGAGACCCTATGTACCTGCAAATGGCAAGAACAGATCCGTTGAAGTCGTTTCTTCGGTGGACAGGTTGTGGTGGACGATGTCCAGATAGGCCAGAGGCGAATCGATGTTGCTGAGAAGTTCGTAAGGCAGGGACACGAAGTTGGTCTCCATGAGGGTCAGCTTGGTGACGTTGTATCCGCGAAATATGTCGACGGGAATGGACGGTCCGTCGCTCCGGTCAAGGTAGACACCAAATCCGATTACAAATTCCGAAGTCATGATAAGCGATTCTTGGAGCATGTCCATGTTATCCGCTTGCAGGTAATAACACTCGATTTCAAGATTGGCGTCATTGTAGGTGCAAGACGGTGTCGTATCTTTCGGCTTTTCCCGTTGTATCGGGATCCTGTTGGTTCTACGACAGTGGACGCAATTCCAGGCAAGAGTCGCCAAAATGAAGATGGACAGATACGTCTTTATCATTTTTGATTGACTGCAATTGTTTCTGTAATAAAGTGACGAAAAAAGTTTTATTTTTATTTTTATTTATTACAAGAGGGGTTCCCGGCTTTGCCTGGGTTTACAGTAACCACCAATGAAATAAAAAATTAATTGTTTAAATTT
>JAQGBY010006839.1:0-12536 GCA_034698785.1 Mycogona germanica | reverse complement strand
CAGGAATAGTTGAAATTTCATTAATTCAGTCAATTCTACTCTGTCATGCCTAAATAGAAATTATTAAAATACAACTATTAGAAAATTGAACAGTAATGGAGCTTTTATCTAAATGGTTGAACACAGAAGTGATGACATTTTCAATATTGATGTTATAGGCATCGGAGCCACTATTCTAAATTTAGTTAAAATAATTTACTCATTCAAATTCTTTTTTTCTAATGATCCATGCACTTATGTACGCATAATTAAAGAATCATTTAAATTCAACATTGCAAATCGTTTGAATTCAATTACAATCAACTTTCGGCATAACAACAGTTTTGATGCCAAATGATTTCTTAACAAGTCTCCAAATAAAAGATGGATTTTAGACGAATTTAAAAAATCTTTAGTAAAAGATAAACCAAACCGAGACTGTCTTTCTTCGTGAAACTTCTGAACGACCATAGTTAACAGATGGAGCGCATCGACCCGGCCTTTATCCGGATCCTTTGTTCGGAAACTCGTTAAGAAGATATTTTTTGGCTTCATGATTTGTTGTTATGTCACATTTTTATCTTAGGTGAACGGCATTTTTTGCAGCAAAGTTGTGCAAACGCGCTAAACACGAATTGCATAAGTAATCGACAATCGACAAGCGCCACCGGCAAGACGCAACATTAATAGTGAGAAATTTGAAATTTGAATCTTGGAATTTGAAGGAGGATTCTGTTATCTTAATTATCCTCAAATTTCATAATAATCGGATCATTTTTGGCAGACTTATTAAAAATAATAGAAGTGATCCATAGTTTCAGTTTCACTCTGTATTTTGAGCCCAATACCAACCACAAAGGATACACATTCTTCAATTTGACATGGGATTTTAAAACTAGCGAATGTCACTATCTGGTCAGGTGCCATACGTCAGTTTGGACTCAGCTATCATATTGACCTCATCATGTATACGTCACACGTCATCGTCTCCCATATCCTTTTAGGATACACGATCGATGTACAAAACTAATGTGTCAGTCAAATCATGTCAGTGCAAGAGGGCATCGGACACGAACACTTAAAACTTTAAAGACGACAAAAGCAGCGAACAAGGGTCCAGTAATGGCAAAATATCTCCTGGGACATGGGCTATCCTCGATCGAAGCTCCAGCTCCAGTATCTGTGATGGGGTTGAGTGGTTTGGCACCAAAGTGACGTAGCGAGTATTTTTCTTCTCTTTGCGATTGTCTTTCACAGTGTAAGTGCACGCGACCCGTATAGATGAGCGTGTAAAAGATGAATTGCATTCTTCTATAACACAAATGTGTTGCGGTTTTTTCCATCCTCTCCTTTTGACGTGGCTAAAACCCCTTGTCAAACTGGGAATTTGATATTTCCTATGAGCTTATCGCGCTGATGCGACCGATACCGTCTCAGGATCAAGTCGTCAACAAAATCTGTCGAATTAGTCATTGTTTCTATCGGGTTTGTAGTCAATTTTAGAAATACCACAAACAAATTTCGCATCAAAATCCATGATGGCAAACAGAAATAAAGCATCCATCTTGTATTTGGAATATCAGGTTAATAATTTTTGTAATACACCAAAAAAAATTGAGACGCCAGCGCCATCCAGATATGGAATCTGTCCCAATACACAAGAAACCCCATTCCCTTTCGCCATCCAACTCATCATCTCCGAAGGCGCACATAGAAAACTCGTTAAAGTCATTCATCCGGGAATTGATTCCCCGTCAGAAGGAGTTTTAGCAAAAACTGAATGCGGTGACTAAGAAAACCTAAAACGTCGCTCACGCATTTGAAGTGTGTTCTTCTTTTCATCACTTGCATTAGCAAATAATTTATGTTCAAAATTAATTTGCAAACAAATTATTATTGTTCGAAAATGTTAATTATTTTTATTAAAAAAATATAATCCAAGGGAAAGAGAAAGATTAAGCAGATTCGAATATATTTAACAAATAAAAATACAAACCTAGATCTAGTTTAGCGGCAAGATCCGAAAGGTACAGGAATAAGACGACGAAAGGAATAATATCTTTAAGAATCTCGATGACTGAGAAGGGGGATTCTATCGAAAACTTTCTTGTGGTCCAGTAAGTAGACAATCTAAATCGTAAATTCTTCAAATTATTTTCGGTAATTATGACGGAGTGTAGCGTGGTCGGTCATCGAGATTCTTAGCATTCCTTTTGTCGTTTTATTCCTGTACCTTTCGGATTTTGCCGCTAAACTATCTAGCTTTGTGTTTTTAAGCACCAATAGGGGTTAAGAAACTCCTGTACTGATATTGCACTACAGTTAATATTAAAAAAATTATATCCACCCTAAACTGGATTCGATCACTCAGCAAGAAAACTGAAATTCTAGTCATGATGAAATTGATTAATTCACTAGGGGATTCGCACTCAGAATTTGCGATAATGGTACGGATCCTGATTAATTTTCGACGCCATTAACCTCGCAGCTCGATAGACAAGCCTCACGTTGTACTTTTGTACTTCACTGAGCCAGCCCATCAGACGCGGGGGATGAAACGATAAGCTTGAAAGCAAAGGTCCAAGGAAGACTTATTTCCCAGGCAATCCCGGAATAATCTCCAAATAGGCCAATGCTTTTATCATGAATTTTGCTCACGTTGTATGATGCATACGACGGAATTTTATCAAAAAAATGGGGATTTAACAACATCCAGTGCATATAGTATTAAGCATATTCTTGCTGACTAACCGGATAAACCGGATATGCTTCTATTTTGTACGTTGTCTGGATTACAATTTTGTTTGTGCATGACCAGCTCAATGTGCTCCTGTGACCCCAAGTGCACGCCAACGAAAACAAAACACTAGATCCGCGCCTTGAGTTCAATTTGTAAGAACGGTAGAGCTGTTAGACCAGAATGCTTTCTTGATAATCTTCCTATTGAATTTGGATGAAAAGGTCAGAGAATCTTAGATTTGGGTCTGAAGAGGACGTACACGTTCATAGACTGGACACACAGACCCAGAGGTTCGAAAACCAAAGTTTGACAGGAGACAAACGAGAGGCGACGACAGAGAGCTAAGACTCTCTGCAGACAGGCCATGAATCTCATCATAAAAGCGGGGTCCTCTAAATTTCGATCACGTCTACGGGGACAACAGCGAAAGAGGAGGAAGGAGGAGGAGGACACGAGGCTCGCTGTTTGGTCGGAGGCTTGAGCGGACAGAGAAATATGTTCCTCGGGGCTGCTGTTGTGTGTGTGTGTTGATGCTTCATCCGTTCAACTAGACGGGGTGATGGAATGGAATGTCGGCGGGATTATCCGACGGCTTCCCGGTCGCAAAGCCGCAATCGACCCCGCAGTGTTGGCAACGTCGTCGACGACGACGGCTATAGGACGACGCGTCCACAACAAGCCGGTTCCGTAAGCACGTCGTCATGTCGTCTTATTGTTCCGTCTCTGGCAGCGTGTCATTCCCCGACAGGCCCTCTTGAGACCAATGTGCTCAAACTAGATAAAGGTCGAAAGTGTCGTCGTATCTAGCCGGGCCGGACGTGGGATTCGGGAAAGGTGAGAAAGAGTCCACCCAGTAAATAATATTATGGCTTTATCGGACTGTTGAAGGTGAGCAATGGTGTGGATGCGCAATTACGTTGTTCTGGTAGTCTGAGGAAGATTTAGAATTTGACGTGTCATCTCCTTTTATTCAAAAAATATGACCAGACGCGAGATACGACTGAACCCGGTTGTCAGACAAAAGGCAACGGGTTAGTGCTTTTTCTGAGTACAGAGCTCATGTGCTTATCCACTCAAAAGAAGAAAAGAAAACGACAATTTAATTGGGACAGACCCAAGAAGTTTAGGCAAACACTTTTTTCTATGGGAAAACTGAGCCCATTTTTGAAAATGCAAGGGCTATTGATTTTACTTCGTTACTACTCGTCTACTTGATTAAATCGACTAGTACAATTATTTTTATACAATACAAAAACATTTAAGTTATACACTCACTGGTATAATAAAATATTTCCAAATCATTTCACCACTTTAATATACTACATGTAAATCAGGACATAGGGAAAAATTTATTTGAATACGACAAATGATTATTTAATTGCAACTGCCATTTCATTAACTTCTAAATTAAAATATTTCAATAGCACAAAATCAATTTATTTTCAATGGAATCTAAATGTACGAAATAAATTAAGGCAACAAATAAATGAATGAAGAAATGTGATGTTTGCGCATTAACAGTTAGAAATGTAGTATTATTATTGGTATGTTAAATTAAATATACTAGTCACGAATACTCTCACGAAATATTTCAATAGCACAAAATCAATTTATTTTCAATGGAATCTAAATGTACGAAATAAATTAAGGCAACAAATAAATGAATGAAGAAATGTGATGTTTGCGCATTAACAGTTAGAAATGTAGTATTATTATTGGTATGTTAAATTAAATATACTAGTCACGAATACTCTTTAAAAGAGCAGGAACCAATTCAAGCTGAAAAAATCGATCGGAAAAGATGGAGGAAGTGAGCAAATAGTCGGTTTCACCAATGCTGACTTCTGACGACGCGTGCCGCAGAGTTTTCAGCGAAACAGTAAATGGAAGTACGGCTACAGATTAATCGATACTGCTTTAAATCCGTTCACAAAGCTTTGTTGACCGCTAGTTTGGTCAAATACGAGCGAATCCGATCACGCGATGCGGATTATACCAAATGGTGGCGAGCGTTTTAATGGGATAGGGGTGGATGGGGGCTTCACGTCAGCGAGTACTAACGCCCTTAGTTCAAATTCATTAAATAATAATTTCGTTTATATACGTGCGCGCAGCCGCCACATGTATGTGGTGTGCGTGCTCCACAACCACCAAAATAGCGAGCAGAACAAAATAGTGTTTAAGATTTCCACATAACATTATCTCGTCAAAATTTATTATTTAGTTGGGCAACAAAAACTGGGGCATTTTCTATTTTTAGATACTCGTATTTACTTTGGATACCATATATCGATATGAGGTATCCATTTTTTGCTACGCCTTTTAGTTACTTCCGAGGAACACAGCAATTGTTATATAAACGAAAAACTACTATTTTTTATTAAAAAATATTAAATAATAGTCTATACATTATAACAGCAAATATAAATGTAATGTTATTGATTCGGTATTAATTATTTTTGAAATTTCCAAACAAAAAATGTGAATGCTATGTAAATTTGACTTCTGTTCTAATAGCAGTGATTTGAAATGAAATTGTCAATTTAATTCAGCAATGCTGCAGGCATTGCCTCTTCCAGCAAATTATACATCAATAATTTTCAAATTGACAATGTCCTAGAAGAAATGTTTGAAATGTTATTTATGTCTTTTGTTCGTGTCTATGAATTTAAGAACAGGCAAGCTAAAAATATTCAGGATTCAAGTAGAATGTATAAGATTAGTTCATTGTCTTTGTCATCATCACACTCTTCATATGTACCTAATAATTCTACTTTTTTTAATTCACTGTAGTATTGTATACCACTACAGGATTTTCTGTACCCCTCTTGGTGCTTAGGCACTATGTGAGGGGCACATTTTCATTTTCACCAGTACCCCTGGACTGAATAATCCAGAGCCCGTGTCAGGAATCGAACCCAGGACTGTCGAGCCACAGTCAGGCACAATACCAACTGGGCTACGACGAGTCTTACAAATTTTGGGAAAACCCATATCAATTACAAGTTGTCATTGGGTCCAGTGCATCTGTCAATCCATCAATGCGGGAGACTCAAATTGTTGATGTCAGATGCGATAGGGGAAAAGCTATTAGATCCGTATAGATGCTGTAGATTATTACTAGATGGGCAGTTATATCCGTTGGTGCCAGCGATAGAAAATCACGCCGAGTCGTTCAATCTTAATCTGCCAATGGCACCCCGAATTAGAGGCAAAAAAATGTCACTATCATTTTCGTCAAGAGATATATGGACGCACCGCGGGGCCACCACCGATGCAGAGCGTCAGAAATATAAATCCCCAGGCAGCGCGGCACATCACCGCGTGTGTATTTACGACCATCACATAAAAGCACTGGCTAGATAGAATACCGAGGTTATTTACAACGGCACGATAACAGATCTCTCGTGAAATCACCTAATAAACTAACGACAACCTGAAAGGAGAAACCTCTCTATGTATGAAGGCCTAAATAAAGATGTCCTCTAACAATATTGATGAAGAAATGCTTTTTTATTGCATAAATAAATATTAGTGAAGCGACACTGCAATTCAGAGAATATTTATATATTCTATACATTGAAACCCATTCTTATATATTTCTGAAATACTAATTTTATTTTTTGGCAGTGTATAAAATAAATAATCATTAACGGATGACGCCTCGTCTAAAATCAATCATATTCTGCAGCAATCTTGAAGATAAGACGTCCGGTATTAATACGCAAGTCTTCCGGGACTCAGCTTTACAATAACCAATCATCACCAAATTAAAGAATAATTCTCAAATTTTTTTAAACCTAAATCTTAGGTGCTCTAGATGTCCACACGTAGTGATGTCGCAGACCTGAATCCTCCAGTTCGTGCCACCCCACGTTTCGACATCTCATGGTCGATGGTGGCGACTGTCTCCACGATTCTTGTCACCGGATTGAATTGTTTTGGTGATTTAAGTTGTACACAATTTTCACTAAAAATAGAATTCGCGAACGGAATAGCCTTCCATCGCATATTTATTCATGCGTGTGTCGTGACCTGCAGCAGATCTGCTTGCTGACGCAGCTAAACCCCAAACGACATCGTCGAGTGTTTCTATATTTGGCAAGTTCGCTTGGTTAGTTCATTGTGTTAATCTAATCAGGGTTATTCGGGTGGAATACATGTGCAACAAAATGAACAAAAATACGCAGCGCTGATGCGCCGCATATATTTAAGTACTCGACCTACTACTCGCATTATGGCCCTCCGCAAGATACAGACCTAATAGAAGCTGAATGAATAACATTCAAATCTCCACTGCATAAGCTTAATCAAAGTTGTACTTCAGGAGCTGAACTTTTATTCAGTTCTGTTTTGTAAAGGAATATTGAAGCCATCTTCTGGATTATGTAATGCTTTATTATGTAATACTTTGATAATATTTATATTTAATAATATAATATCAATGCTGAATTTCAGGTTTTGCATTCAGCATTAATGTGTTTGTGTAATTGCAGATATACACAGATATATTATTTGGCTTTATGAACATGTGTCAGTCAAATAATGTTATCGAGGAATTTAATTTTAAAATTACCTTCTGTTGATACAATATTTGAAAGATGCAAGCCAAATGACAAATGAAACTAATTATTTTATTAAACTTTTTGAATTATTCAATATTAAACGGAACAAGTGTTTTTATTCGCCACAAGACCCAATTATTTTTAATCTTCCCAAACTAAACTTATAAAAATACATAGTACAATTAAAAATAAACAATTATTCAGAACATTTAAAACAGAAAACACTCGTATTTTTAATCTTGTGAAAAGTGAAATATTAAATAGTCGGATATTAATCCGAAAATTAAATTTAAATGCAGGCTTATTGTACTTGAACGCGAAAATCATTTCTATCTTAATGATAGGTGTTCATGAGAATATTTGCAGTTTTGGAAGAATGCAACCTTACTTTAACGTAAAAACCAGGAATGAGTAGGCCAATGAAAATCAACTGAAATCAATGCAAAGGTTCGACTTTGATAAAGAGGCGCTACTATCCTTACACCGCCGATGCGCGCGCGATTGAATAATATTAGGTAAATATGTATTCGAACTATTTCCGAATTCTACACGACGCCGACATCCGAAAAATACCCAGGAGACTGCATAAATATAGACGAATTTTAATTATTCATATTCGGGGGAGTGAGGGGGGACGATGAGTTTGGAGAAACATGCGACGTGATCCGTTCACGCGCGACATCTTTGCGAAACACACACACACACCGGGCCCCCCCAACAAAAGGCATTCACGAGTCGAATAAATATGTAAACAGCTACCTGGAATGACTCTGCTTTTTCTTCCAGTTACACTCGCCTGCGTGTATATTCAAAAAAATAAATATAAATCGTCGACGAAAATTTGTCACCTCGCTGTCTCCGCCTCCGTCCCCACCACCTACACCAACAACCCACAACACCACCATCTTCCACCTCAATTTTGTCCTCATGCTGGGAATCTTTTTTTTTTTTTAAATATTCCATTTTCAAAATATGATGCATTTTTAGCTTCCTCCTATGCGTGAACTTGCACCCACCCCCCAACACACCTCCACCATCACCACCCACTCCTTCAGTGCCTGTCGCCCAACCTGCCTGGAAGCGATGTCGGCGTACGCCCGTGAAGATGCTGCAGCACTAGAGAGAGAATTATTCAGTACCCCGCGTTCGACTCCACGCAACACGGACGATCTCTTTCTTCTCTGTCCTCGCTATCTTTACACCGACTTTTTTCCCCCCCACCATCCCTCCACCTCCAACTCCACCACCCCCATCAAACACTTTTTTTTTCATTTTCACGGACAAAAAGAGAACCGGCACGCGATATATAATAACCTCCAGAGACCCTTTTGTCCTATCGAGTTCATTAGAGCGTCATTTAAACCGGAGGATCTTGATCGCATGCGGGGGCGATCATCTCCGGTCGCGTGAACTACGCTAATTTATTATTTTTTTTTCGCGTAGTTCACACGGTAGTCACATTATATAAATTTTTAAGTCTATGTTAAGTGCATCTTTTCATATTCAGTACTGATTTGGCTAAGTTTAGAAAATTCTGATTTGCCAGAAATTGCTAAACTTATTGTATTTAATATACAATAATAATATAACAGTGTACAGTTGTACATTTAAATTAGAAATTGAAGTTATGAACCAATTTTGTACAATTATAAATGACATCTCCTTGCAAACAGATTATGGTACATTTTTTCTTTTATTCTTAAATTCACTCTACCCCTCTTGGTGTTTAGGTACTATGTGAGGGCGAGATACCCCTTGTTTAATTGCCGTGTATCAATGTTCGAACAGCTCATAGTAAACGCCGTCATTAATTATATGGTATTAAAATGAAAGTAGAGAATATAGGAATTGAATTTCCGATAATTTTTTGACTTGAGGTGAGTTTGGTATTAGGAGGATATACTGTAGAAAAAGAAAGAGTGGCGGTAGATATGGTGAGGGGTAAGGGGGAAGCTTGGGCTCGAGCAAAACAGAACAGTCGCCCACCGTATTCGGTACGAGCGAAAAATTGAGCGAGAGGTGAGGCGCCTGAATGCATTCTGCCTGCAGCAGAGCCTCTTTGTCGCCCTGGGCAAAGAGTATAATATGAATGTCATTTTTTATATTTTACCCCAAATTAAATCGTAATCGCGAAAAATGATTTTGAGCAGAACAATTGAATTTTCAATCTAGTTATGAGAAATAAAATAATTTTGTTGTGCAGATTTAAAAATAAAATCAATTTCATCAGCACAAAACATTAATGACATACACAATTCAAAATTAATGTTTATTTATGTTCCACCATTTTTAATTATACAAAGTAAATAATAATCTATTCAATAGTATTGGCATGACAGATTAAAGTTCTTTAGGGAAAACCAACAGAGCTTCATACATGAATATATCAAGTAGAACTCCATTCACACCTTGAATTACTTCACATTTTTGCTCCATGGCAGTGTCATTTTGTTTGGCCCTAACAAGCACTTGCGAGGTAAGGAGCTGGAGATTTTAAATTCAAGCATGTTTTTGACCAAAGCAAAAATACATTTTCCTGGAGCCAACGTGAGAGGATCTCTGGTGTAAATGGATCATAACGATTTTTATGGGAATGCACAGGGCTTACTGGGATGCTCATGAATGTCATTGAATAAAATTCGGTATTTTGATCGCTGATGTTGGTCTAACTAGTACGATTCATCAAATTATTTACAAAATATTTTTAATTTATGCTCTAGTTTTTTTTTATTGCGAAAATCAGATTATCAGACGAACAAATCGTAGGTGCGAATTTTCAAAACTATCCGAGCCGAATCAGTGCGCCCTGGATATTTTCCCTCAACCAGTCCCTCTCTCTCCTCCCTTAAAGAAGAAGGCAATGCTCGGCAGTCGTTCGCTCGCCTGCTTCTCTCTCTGGCAAATCCAATCATATCTGGCGATGCCTTCGGCCGGGATTATCGGCACGGAGCGTCGGCGACGCCTAATCTACGTTCTACGCCGCACAATGAAACTTATTAAACATTCATGGGAGCGAGCAGGTTTTCTTAATGCATTATGGCGACATTGGCCGCTTTTCTCCTGCCAACTGCTGCCTGTCTCTAAACGCGCTCTCCAGCGGCAGAAATGGTCGTTGCGGCCGCCTCGACGTTTTCCTAACCCATCGCGTACGGTATAGCCGTACAACTATAGATAGGTATAGAATTGGTAGATGAAATGTGACGTTGAGTGGGCGCGAGCAATCAAAAATGGAGTTGCTACTTCGCCAATGTTGATCGAGTCTTCGCATTTTTAAAACCATGGGTTAAGGCGTCAGACTAACTTTCTTCGGTACATGTTTAATAGAACCATGAAAAATGACCAAGAAAAATGACCTCAATGACCTCACATAGTGACAAGGCACCGAAAGGGGTAGAGAAACTCCTGTTGTGAAATACACTACAGTGAATTTAAAAAATATATATATTTCATGGCAAATGACACACCAATAAAAGTTCATGTGTCTTCAACCTTTTTTTTTTAATTCACTGAAGTGACTGGTCACTACAGGAAGATTCTGTACCCCTCTCGGTGCTCAGGCACTATGTGATAGGCACATTTTTACCAGTACCCCGAGTCAAAGCCCGCCCCGGGAATCGAACCCGGGACCGCCGAACCACAGTCAGTCGCTTAACCAACTGCGCTACGACGGGTCGTACAATTTTTGCACCAATGTCATTGATTTAAATGGAGAACATTAACTTAAACAGTATTATTCATTTAGCTTAATGACAATGACTACTCCATGAATATAAACAGAGTTTCATAAACAGAAGTCAATTAAAATTGTTTAAACAATATAGAGTATAATAAAATAAAATATTCATAATAAATGCATAACGATTTCATAATGAAATAGGGGTTGTCTCCGGGACAACCAATACAGAGTATGAAAAACTTAAAACTACGTCGTTACAGATGTGAAGCCTTAAAATTTGAAAGGAGGCAATCACACAAATCTCTTGTGCATTGCGGTGAAGTTTCTTCGCGGTGGTTGCCCTAAGTTTACACATTCGCTTGTTGCCAAAATTATCATTATCATTTATAATCACAATTTTACTTTAATTCCTCATTTGGTCTAACCGATATAAATTATTTCACCATTATCTCCACACACTATCAGCACAATTTCATCAGCATAATTTTCAATGGATCGTGTAAAGGAAACCCCCGCACCTGGAATCTTACCACTGGTCGTCCTCGCCACCAACTATTTAACGACTGATTGCATAAATTTAACATAAATTGAAAATATGGCCATAACTAAAGAATAACACTAATAAACATTTCTACTCGTAAAAGATATGTTTCAAATATCGCCGATGCAACCCTGTATCAACCTCGAGCCCGTTTTTTAAGTTAACTTTCAAGGTGTTGTTTGTCCTTTCACCCCACACACGTCCATTCTACATTCCTGCCAATCCGAAAACAAAGCCTCTTGTCAACACCAGATACCGTTACGAGTAGAAACCCCAGGCACGCCCAAACCATCTTAATTATATGGAACAGCGAACTACGCTGCCGCCTTCTTAATCAGCGAGCTCTCGTATAATTTTGATCTATTCGCTGACTCCCGAAAAGCAATTCCGTCGCGCGAGCGAGAGAAAACAGAGTTTGCGGTTTTCTCAGTCGTTTTGCGGACGAAAATCCCAGAGTTTGCCTCCCCATCCCCACACACACTCCAGTCTTCTCCGTTATTACTATTTCAATCACACCTAAGACTCGGGGTGGCCGGCACGAAAATGTAGACGGACGTGATGAAAGTGTTAATGTGGCCGCTTATTGCCGCATAAAGGCAAACGCGTCGTGTGTGTGTGTCTGTGTATGTGTTACGCACCTCTTCTTACATTGATTAAATTTGTGGACGCCACTGTTGCTACCGGCAAGCCCCTCCCGAGAGTCGATGATACCCCTTCAGGAATTGCCCCCCACCTCCCACACACTATATCCGAATTGGGGGGGGGGCTTGAAGAAGCCAGTTAACTTTTGGATGATAGGGCAAACTTCTTTGAATCGCGCTCTTTTCTTTGCTCGGACGTATGAGGTGATGTTAATTCTGGTTGACAATGCCTTTATTAGTATTGTCGCTTCAAATATATATCGAACAATCCCTGAGCTAAACGTTCTCTAATCCAGAGATCATGTCTACACACTTGCAAAAATGTCTCATTTTTAAGACATTTATTGTCTTTTGAGATGTGGAAAAATTAAGAGAAATAAAATGTCTCAAATTA